>DF368759.1:2113-12288 GCA_000787875.1 Solanum virginianum
TCAACACTTCAAGACTACATACAAACCATTTCCAATATTTCTTTCACCCCACAAGAACCATTTTTACACTATCTAAACATTAGCACATGATTTAAGACAAAAATAGCTTCATAGCACATAAGCCCCAATTTCGAACCCCCTTCGAAAAGCTCACAATTAACTTAAACAAGCAATTCCTCATGGTTTTCTTGCAATTTAACGTACACCAATACCCATACAAGGTTTAATTCTAACTCAAACAAGATAAAAATTACATACCTTAAAAACCCCTTTTAGAACTTCAAGTCGCCAAATCCGAATTACAAAGTGTTTTCTTGACAAAACAACGCTTTCACTCTACTTGGGGGACCCAATATACTAGGCTTGTAGCGTCAAAATAGTTGAAAGATCGAAAAACTCAAATTTCTTGGGCATTACTGTAGCAAACCCGAGAGCTTCTGTGAAGGGGCCTTGGAGTTGTTTTATTTTTTCTAAGTATGGGAGAGCTTTTCTTGAAGATAGAATAGGCAACATATATATATATATATATATATATATATATATATATATATGCCTCTATGAAATATTTCAACTTTAGTTCTCAAACTTTTCAAAAATACACTTAAGTCCTGAATTTTTTCAAAAGTCATAACATTGATCCCACATCCCGTAATCATTCCTAGACACCACAATACGGGTTCTAACAACTACCTCATAGGGGTAGAGCGATGTTGTTTCCGAAAAACTCTTATCTCAAAAGCCCAAAAGCAGAATAAACTAGATATGAAAAAAATAAAAAGAAAAAAAATAAGGAAGAACGACTAATAACGAAAGTAGAGTCATCGATATGAGCTAGGCCTGTTGGGCCGGCTTGACCTAACCCGTGATTTAGTAGGGATGGGCTACGATTTTTGGTGCCCATTTAAAAATTGGGCTTTTTAGCATGGCCTGAATAAACCTGTTTATTTATGGGGCTTTTGCAATATGGGTTGGGCCAGCCGTGGGCCGAATAAAAAAAAATTAAAAATAAAAATAAAAAGAGTATTAAAAATAATAAGAGTCCAAATTCAAATTAATTTAAATTTTAAAACTTAGATACAATTTCTATTTTTATAATATATATTCCCTAGGTCCATCTTTACTTGTCACTTATTGGTTTGGCACATGGATTAAGAAACGGTAAATAATATAGGCAGTTTTACTACATCATCTTTTGAATTAACAATTACAATTTCTTGAAAAATGTAACAAGAAAATAACTGCTATAATTATTGATAAAGATAAACTAAAAATTAAGTTTGAAATTATATTTTGATTTCATAAAGTGAACAAGTATTGTTGGATACATCTCAAAAGAGTATAGTGGACAAGTAAAGATAAATAAAGGGAGTAATAGTAACACTGATACTATGTAATATTGTTCTGTTGCTATTTATTTTAATATGTTTAAATTATAATTTAATTTAAATTTTTATTAAAAAATATAAGAATAAAAATGTGGGGGCCCAACAAGGCCCGTGGCCTATGTATAAATGGGCTGTGCTAGCTATTTTCTAGCCCATAAAAAAAGAGGCCAACCCGGCCTGGCCTATCAAATTCCAAAGCCTGTTACGGCTAACCCGGATGGGTTGGGCTGGCCCGTATTGACAGTTCTAAACGAAAGCAATGATAGAATGCAAATAGAATAAAATTAACAAATATAAGACGGATAATGACATCACAGGATATAAAGACACAACTAATCCTACTACCCTATCATATCCCAAGGCCAGACATCAACCTATCCCTACTAGACTATTAGCCTTCTACTCTAATGCACAACCTCCACTCTTTTCTATCTAAGGTCATGTCCTCAGTGAGATCAAGTATCGCCATATATTTTCTGATCACCTCCCCCCAATACTTCTTTGGTCTACCTTTACTCCTCAGTGTAGCCCCTAAATCCAACCTCTCGCACCTCCTAATAGGAGCATCAACACTTCTTCTTTGCACATGTCCAAACCATCGTAATCTCGCTTCCCTTTTCTTGTCAGCCACAAGGACCACCTCTAACTTATCCCAAACGGTCTCATTCCTAATTTTATCACTCCTGGTATGTCCACACATCCATCTCAACATCCTCATCTTCGTAATCTGTATCTTCTGAACATGTGATTTTTTGATTGGCCAAAACTCCAACTCATTCAACAAAGATGATCTAACCATAATTCTGTAAAACATACCTTTAAGTTAAGTGGTATCTTCTTATCACACAATACTCCTAAGGCAAGCCCCCATTTCATCCATGCTGCCCAATACGATGTGTGACATCATCATCGATATCACTACTACTTTGGATGATGGACTCAAGATATTTAAAGCTTTTTCTCTTTGAATATATTGAGTGACAAGCCTCACATTATTATCTGCATCATCCCTCCTAATAATGAATTTGCACTCCAAGTATTTTATTTTGGTCCTACTCAGTTTGAACCCTTTGGATTCCAAAGCATGTCTCCAAACCTCCAATCTATCATTAACTTTATACGAAGTCTCATCAATCAGTACTATGTCATCCGCAAATAGCATGCACCATGAAACCTCCTCTTGAATAGATGGCGTCAGCTCATCCATCGCCAAGGCAAAAAGAAAATGGCTCAACACAGATCCTTGATAAAGTCCAATTTTAATAGGAAAATACTCTAAGTCTTCTCCCACTATTCTTACTCAAGTTTTGGCTCTGTCATACATGTTCATTGTAACTCTGGTATACGCCATTGAAATACCTTTCACCTCTAGACACCTCTATAGGACATCCCTTTGGATTTTGTCATAGGCCTTCTTGAGATCAATGAACATCATATGAAAGTCCTTTTTTCTTTCCCTATATTTCTCTACTAATCTCTGAACAAGATGAATTGCTTCAATAGTTGACCCGTGGTATGAATCCAAACTAATTCTCTGAAATAGACAATCCTTTTCTCACTCTCATCTCCACCACTTTCTCCCAGACCTTTATAGTATGGCTTAATAACTTGATACCCCTGTAATTGTTACAGTTTTGAATATCATCCTTGTTCTTGTACAATGGAACCATTGTACTCCATTTCCATCCATCGAGCATCTTAACAGTCTTTATAATAGCATTGAACAATCTAGTCAATCACTTTATCTCATTGTTGACCATTCTATTCAAAAAATCCACCAGAATCTCATCGGGTTTGATCGCCCTCCCTCTCTTTGTCCTACTAATAGCACATATAATGTCCTCAACTCTAAAATGCTTGCAATAATAGAAATCTCAATGACTATCGGAGTGTGCCAACTTACCTAACTCAATATATCTATCCCCTTTTTTTGTTTAAGAGTTTATGAAAATAATTTTGTCACCTTAGCTTAATAGAGGTGTCATCCACCAACACTTCACTCTTCACATCCTTGATGTACTTCACTTGGTCCTAGTCGCGGATTTTTCTTTCTCACTCTTTTGTGAGTCTATGCAATCTCTTGTCCCCACCTTTTCACTTAACTCCATGTATAGGCACTCAAACATTACTCTTGTCATGACCCACGCCTAGGGCCTAGACGTGACACGATGAATAAAGAACTCAAAGGGACCCCAAACAAGCCTCTTAGCATATCAATAACACATCTTTGATCGTGAAAGCAAGATGAACATCAACAAATGATATAATTAAAAAGGAAGCGAGACTAAGGGTAGTCTTTGATAAGCACAAAGTATAAAAGAATCAAGCTCATAGCATAAACATAACATAGTAGCCAACAACACGTCTAACTTAGAATGGAGTAGTGGCCAAGACACTTCTCCACCACACCCTCATGATAACAAGTGTTCAACATAAAGAAGTCACAACATAGCAAGAGTAATTTAGATATTGTCCTCGGACTTGAGGACTCACCAATGCTCTTCTCCGAAGTACCTTACAAGCCACGTGGAGGATGAATTAAAAAGAGCTCTGAACCCTACATATGAACAAGACCAGAAAAAAGTACAAAAAATATAAGAATGTTGTGGTAAACTACCAAAATTATGTTTTCCAGATGAAAATAAAAAATTCAATTACATAGTAGAATCGGATGCAAGTGATAATTGCTATGGAGGAGTACTTAAGTATAGATACACAAATGAAAAAATAGAACATCATTGTAGGTATTACTCAGGAACATTTACAAATGCTGAAAATAAATGGGAAATCAACAGAAAAGAATTATTTGCATTATATAAATGTTTATTAGCTTTTGAACCATATATTATTTATAACAAATTTATTATAAGAACAGATAATACATAGGTTAAATGGTGGCTAACCAAAAAGGTACAAGATTCAGTTACTACAAAAGAAATTAGGAGATTAGTCTTCAATGTTCTAAATTTTACATTTACTATTGAAGTGATTAGAATTGACAAAAGTACAATTGCAGACTACTTATCAAGATAAAGTTGTTCAAACAGACTTTGAAGCTAAAATTACTTCAGTAACACTTATGAATGAATTAGTGGAAAAACATAAGATGCTCAATAACAGAGTGTCAGATATGGAAGCAAAATATGTAGAGTCGGACCACGGTAAACTTAAGTATAGATATACAAATGAAAAAATTGAACATCATTGTAGATATTACTCAAGAACATTTACAAATTTTCTTGAGTAATAAATGGGAAATAAACAGAAAAAAATTATTTGCATTATATAAATATTTATTAGCTTTTGAACCATATATTGTTTATAACAAATTTATTATAAGAACAGATAACACACAAGTTAAATGGTGGCTAACCAGAAAGGTACAAGATTCAGTTACTACAAAAGAAATAAGGAAATTAGTCTTAAATATTCTAAAATTTACATTTACTATTGAAGTGATTAGAACTGACAAAAATACAATTGCAGACTACTTATCAAGACAAAGTTGTGCAAACAGACTTGGAAGCTGAAATTACTTCAGTAACACTTATGAATGAATTAGTGGAACAACTTAAGATGCTCAATAACAGAGTGTCATCTATGGAAGCAAAATATGTAGAGTCGGACGACGGTAAAAAATCAGAACTAGTAGTACAGTCGGAGCACTCTAAAAAACTAGAACTAGAAGGTGACGATATGACACACCTAAAAACCCAAACTACTAACAAAATTACTATTGCAGGTACATCCGGAGTTAAAGAGGAAGCATTTACAACAGTCACAAAAAGAAAAAATTACAACTTGAATAATGTATTTGAAAAACCTTATGCCCCACCTCATATAGGAAAAACAGAATTATTTATACCACCTCAAATACAAACTTACGCCAGCTCTTTAAATCAGGAAAAGAAAACTTACAACCATATAACTCGAACCTACATAGAAAATATCAAGAAAATTCAAAATTTTCTAAATACCCAACCTACCCAAAACCCAGATTTATTTAAAAGACACCATGGATATATTACCAACAAACTACAAAATTATAATAAATTACTTGCACTACCAGGAACCAGACCAAATTTATTAGCAGCATGTTACTCATATGGGCTTATTTCAACTGCCTATACCATTACAGGGGAAGAGCTTATAATGATACCAGAATTATACCAAGCCTTTATGAATTACAAAAGGATTACTAAAGGACAATTATTTTATGTAAAATTTTATTCAGCACTAGTGAAAATATTATTTGATGAGATTAAACCAGTAATTACAGTAATCAAAATTAGAATGACCCAAGACTATATAATTCTAGAAGAAATTACCACACAACTAATTATTTCGAAGATTGAAATACCAGACTTCTACGCCAATAAAAGAATTATAGGAATTAGCACTATATTATCAGAATTATCCAAGGCCTATGATGAAGGAAATATATTGAAGTATCATTCGAGAAACCATTTATAAATATATTCAAAAGCAAAGGAACGGAGACCTCAGGACATATTTGAAGTACATAATTGGACCATATCACTAATTAAACCAGAGCAGGAATCATTAACAAAAGCTATTCGAAAAGGAATTATTTTAGAACGAAGTATGGAGCAATACTGTAAACTTAATGGAAAGAAATATACACTACATGAATGTAGCAGATGCAATGGAATTATCAACTACATATCAGACATCAGCTTAGAATAAAGAAAAAGACAAGTGGACGACCAGAAACTAAAGAAGAAGCAATTATTGACTAAAGGAGATGAGGACAGATGATATAAAAGAGACAATGACATAAATAAGACAAGTGGACGGCTAAGAAAAAAAGATAAAAACGAAAGTGACATAAAGAAGGAATCAATTAAAGTTGTGGATAAAAAGAAGAAAGTGACTTAAAGCTTACAGCGACAACGACTTAAAGGAAAACGTTAGCTGCAAAAGTCAAAAAAAAGAAAAAGTTATGTCGGGGATCTGATTGTAAATAAGTATGGACTACATATGTAAATAATTTTTTTATTTTGCAACATTAGCCCTTAGGACGTTTGTATAAATAGGTTAGTCTGTTTCATTTGTAGGATATTTGCAACAACCCAGCACTCTCTTATCTTTGTAAAACCCTCTCACTAAGAAATATTTAGATTGTCAATAAAATATCTTTAATTCCCAACTTATGGGGCAACAATTAGCAAACTCTGCAAATCTACAAGAGAAGGTATTTCTCTTTACAATTATGCTTAGCTAAATTATTTAATTCCTGTTTAACATATATTATGTGATATATTTATGATTGTTGTTATAAACTAGGATTATTCATATCTTATATCATGTTTGCTAGCATTAGGAAATAGAGGAGAAAATTTTTGAAACTAAGCCATCCAGAGTGGGAAAGCCGAGAAAGGCAGGAGGCCGTTATAGAGCAAGTACCGAGTTGTTGAGGCATTATTTAGGAAAATAATATCCTGGAAAAGTACGATGCTAGTAGTGACTAGATTATAAGAAAATGAATACCTTAGTTAATAATAAGCTTTCATAAATACACCATATAAGACAGGAATGTTTAAACTAAGCAGTAATAAAAAAGATGGACCAACCTATGCCAACAGTAACCTTAACCAATAATTACTTTGAAAATGACCATAAAATACTTATCTTTTACATACTAAATAAAATACCAGAAGCAGAAATAAAGAAAATAATATGAGAAAAAATAATTGAATACAAAGAAGGAGAAACTAACAATTTAATTAGACAATCCTGGTATGACGATATAAATTTAGTTCTACAAGAATTAGATGAAAACATTAGTTATTCAGACCTATTATATGACTTAGAAAATTATGATTCAACATAAATTGAAAATGCCCCTAATTTCGCAACTAACCCGGATGTACCTGTAATAGTAATTTTGTTAGTAGTTTGGGTTTTTAGGTGTGTCCCATCGTCACCTTCTAGTTCTGGTTTTTTAGAGTGCTTCGTCTGCACTGCTAGTTCTAGTTTTTTTACCGTGATCTGACTACACATATTTTGCTTCCATAGCTGACACTCTGTTGTTGAGCATCTTAAGTTGTTCCACTAATTCATTCATAAGTGTTACTGAAGTAATTTCAGCTTCAAAGTCTGTTTGCACAACTTTATCTTGATAGGTAGTCTGCAATTATATTTTTGCCAGTTCTAATGATTTCAATAGTAAATGTAAAATTTAGAATATTTTAGACTAATCTCCTTATTTCTTTTGTAGTAACTGAATCTTGTACTTTTTTGGTTAGCCACCATTTAACTTGTGTGTTATCTGTTCTTACAATAAATTTGTTATAAACAATATATGGTTCAAAAGCTAATAAACATTTATATAAAGCAAATAATTCTTTCCTGTTAATTTTCTATTTATTTTCAATATTTGTAAATATTTCTGAGTAATATCTACAACAATGTTCTATTTTTTCATTTGCGTATCGATACTTAAGTATGCATCTGATTCTACTATGTAATCAAATTTTTATTTTCATCTGGGAAACATAATTTTGATAGTTTGCTACAACATTCTTTTATTTTTTGTACTTGTTTCTGGTCTTAGTCATTATAATTATATTTAACATCTTTCTTCAATTTCTTTTGTAAGGGCTTTAAGTATTTTACTAATTTTGGTACATATTCTCTAACTTGGTTAACTAATCTTAAAAATGATTGTAATTTCTTCTTTGTATCTAATATTTCATCTGAATTTATAATTTTTTATACTATATATTGTTGCATTTTAATTCCGTTTTTGTCTATCTGTATTCCTAAGAATTCTATTTGGGTCTGCATAATTTCTGCTTTTTTCTGGCTTAGACTTATTCCAGATGTATTTACTATATCTATGAATGCTTCCAATAAATATATGTGTTCATCATATGTTTTTTAATATAATAATATGTCATCAATATAAACTATGCAATTATATAATTTTGAAAAATAAGTATCCATAAAATGTTGGAATCTTCCAGGTGCATTTTGATATCCAAATAGTAACACATTCCATTCATAAAATCCTTGTCGTACTATGAATGCTGTTAGTTTTTTAGATTCATCTTCTAGTTTTAAATGGTAAAATCCTGATTTACAGTCAAATTTACTAAAATAATTAAATTCTTGTATTTTTCTAATTTTTAATATTTTATTTGGGATTGGGTAATTATATGTTTTTATTTTTATATTTAAATTCCTATAATCAATAACCATTCTACTTTTTCCTCTTTTGTTCACTATGTTTATTAACAATAAATGCCGGGCTTGTATGTTTACTATTACTTTCCTGTATATAACCTTTTGTCAGTAATTCTGTTATGTGAATATTAAATTCTCCTAAGTCATTAAAATTATATTTTAATGGTTTTTGGGCTATTATACTATCGTCATTAATTAATTCTATTTTTTTCATAGTCTTATGTTTATCCCATCCTTGTAGTGGATCTTCACTATATAATTTTTCTAATCTCTGTTTTATAGGGCTTAATCTATCTATTGTAAATACGATGTAATTCATTCCTTCACTAGCATCTGACATATTTTCTAATTTCTGGGTAATATTTTCACTTTCTTTTATCAAGCCTATATATTTTCATATTTTATTATGTACTCTTTTTGCTCCTATTTTATGGTTACATGGTATTGTTAACCACCAGTGTGTTTTAGTAAGTATTTGTGGGTAATATTTATCTAAGAAAGGTAATCCAAATATTATATCTTTAATATTTCATCTACCTTTAATATTTTATCCCATATTTGTACTTTTATATCTTTTGCTTTAAAAGTAATCATGCTTCCTTCATTGTTAAATCCTTTTACTATTATTGGTGTTTTTAATTTTATCCATTTACTATCTGGTAAACAATTATATATACATATGTTAACTTCTGCTCCTGTATCTATCATATGTGTATAATATCTATTGTAATATCCTTCTACTATGATTTTCACTAATATGTGTATTTTCATATTATTCTTTTTATGACTTTTCTCTTTTTATCATAGGTAATCGTTATGTGTGATGGTTCTATTTTATATGGTTTAACTTCTTCTAACCAGTTTAATCCTAATATTATGTCTGCTTGTTGATCTTCCGTTATGTGTGATGGTTCTATTTTATATGGTTTAACTTCTTCTAACCAGTTTAATCCTAATATTATGTCTGCTTGTTGGTCTTCTGTTATTTCAAAATTTATTGTCATAAGTGTTTGTCCTATTATTATTTCTTTTTCTATTTCTACTTGTGCCTTTATTATTGATGGTAATTCTGAGCATCTTTGTTTTGTCATTATGTTCATTTCGCTTTCTTCCTCACTTAGCAAGGAAGGAGCTCTTCAGAAAGCAGACAGGGATCCTAAGCTGGTGGCTCACTACTCTGCGCGTCTATACCTGCGGGCATGGAACGCAGCCCCCGAAGCAAAGGGGGTCAGTACAAAATACGTACTGAATATGTAAAGCAGAAAGTACAACTATAACGAGAGTGATTAGACCAACAGAAGTATAGCAGTCAAATACATAAAGATGTTATTAGAAAATATTACTTTGTTCGAAATCTCAAATTAATACATAGCGTACAAGAACGATGGCGACCTCCAAGCTCGTGCCATCCCACTGCCTCACACCAGAATGTTCAAATCTCCGAAGTCTCTAACACAAGTCTCAAATGTGGCATAGGTGAACCAAGGCGAGCGAGGCCCAGCACTCACGTCATAGGATAGGTGAGCCGAGGCGAGCGAGGCCCAGCACTCACGTATCATGGTATAGTAAGGACATTATGCC
>DF368758.1:0-14352 GCA_000787875.1 Solanum virginianum
ATGGGTATGGATTAGCCAAGCTTCTTGTGATGCTAAGGTTGACGGTCAAAGGAAGTTAGTCCAATTTCAGTTCCTAGAAGACTAGTATTGGAATGGTCGGATAATATTGTAATGCTGAGGGGTATGTTTATTTCATTTTCCTTATCAAGCATAATATATGATTACTAAGTTTTTCATTGTTGGATGCGACGTTGTAGAAGTTGAAAACTCATAAGGTTGATATGACATTCGGGAACGAATATTTTTAAGGGGGGGAGGATGTTAGAACCCATATTGTGGTATGTTGGAACCATTTCGGAAATTTGGGACCAATGTTGTAATTTTTGGAGAATTCAGAACTTAAGTATATTTTTTTGAGAAAAAATTGGAGAACTCATATTGGAATTTTTTAAAATTTTTTTTTCCAAGAGGTGTATCTGCATAAATTTATATGTGTACAGATGTATATATATATTCAAGATCATTTATTAAGTTCTTGGACAAGTGTATTCTTAATAAAGAAATGAATGAAATTCTAAAACAAGGAAATTAATTTGAGGTGGTCCCACTTGCATTTTGTCACTCTCCCATTGGACCATGTGTTATGGGTGGGGCCAAGATAATTTTTTTCCTTGCTTATCTATATATATGTATGTGTTTTCTTGTGCAAGACAAAGTCTACACTTAGCTAAAAATAAAACATTTTCCAAAACAAAGCCAAAACCAAAACTGTAAGCAACCATATAGGTTGCTACAGTAACTACAAATTTTTTTGTAGTTTTTGCTTCTTCTTCTAATTTGAGGCTACAAGCTTGATATATTGGGTGCCCTAAGCATCGTAGAAGCGTTGATTTGTCAAGAAAATACTTTGAGTTTTTCAGATAGATGCAGTGGACCCTAAGGCTGAATAGAGCATCTGAAGTGGTTGATTTGTCAAGAAAATACTTTGAAATTCGGTATTGGCGATTTGAACTTTTTGAATGTGTTTAAAGATATATTAATTTTCTTTTGATTTGAGTTAAATTTAAAGTTTGTATGGGCATTAGTGAGTGTTATATTGAGGGAAAACCATGAAAGTTTGCTTGGGATGTGGATTCGAAAATTTGGGTATATGTGTATATGAAGTTATATTGGTTTAAAATCATGTGTGTGTGTGTGTGAGTGCTTAGTTAACTTGGAAAATGTCTTTGTGGGATGAAAAAAGTATTAGAAATTATTTGTATGTATGATTGAAGTTGTCTGAAATTGGGAGCCTTTACATGTAATGAAATATGGCATTTTAACGTTGTAAGGTTGCGCTTGACGTTTGAATGTTCTAATATGATTCTTGGAGCATGTGGGAGTGATTAGATGTAGTAAACATGTATATGAATTGTATGCTGCCCTATTTTTCAATTATGGTTGAAATGAGATTTGATAGCGAGTTTAGTGAAATTGTGGCCTTTGAAAGGTTTGTTAGTGACTGCTGGACTGTTGGTATTGTTGTTATAAATGAATTGAGGCCAAGATGGGGTCTTGGGGTGGTCTAGTTTTAGGGGAGATGCTGGCAAAATTTTCATAGAATTTTGGAATAAACTTGGAATTTAAGGTCAAAAGGGGTTAATTTACCCTCGAATACTATTGTGATTTTTGTAGACGTCGAGCGTCCGGAGGAGTAGTTTGGATTGGTTTGGTGTTAGAGATAGTTAGAAAAAGAAAGAAATGTATGTAAACCTTTTTGTCTCTTGGCATGATTAAGTTAGAAAAAGTAATTCTATGTTTTAACATCCACTGTTCTCTACCTCTCTTGCTTAGAGTTTTGTACAGTGTGTCAACTGTTTTAGTATGCTTGGAATGGTTTTACAAATAATATTTGTTTCAAGTTCTCGCCTTTACTTACAAGGTTCATGTCAAGATCCATAACTAGGGGCATGTATTCTCGCCTGACTAACATAGCTGGTCACTAACATTCATATAAATGTAAGGTATTTGTAAGGTTGGACCTTTCAACTCAATAGTTTTTATAGTATTTAATAGTTGTCCAACATGCCTTGGCAAGGGAGTATACAACATTCGTAAACCAAAATCCCAAAAGAAACTAAACTGTCTAAAATTGAGCAAAATATGAACCACATATCCACTTTTAGGCATTCAGTCAAACACTTGCAATGAAGGATTTAGTCCAAATTCATGTTTAATAGGTTAGCTTTAACTTGCCCACACTATATTATCCCAATTCACTTTTTCAAGTTTCCTGGGTTTCCATTAACGCATAATCTATAAGTATTATGGACAAAATCATTAAATCATGTATAACTTGTAAATTTGATACTTAAAGGTTGTAAGTTGACAGTTTGATGCCTAAAGTTTGATTAGTTGAGAGTTTGACAAATTTCTAAATTGTAAAAGTTTGATAAGTTTGAACCAACATATGTCCTTAACCCTTTGAAAGCATAAAGAACGGTAATTTTAACAAATGGCCTTGGAAACTATTCAGAAGCATTTCATAGTAGTTTGTAGGATTTAAATTAAGTTTCTGGAATTTGATTCTTTAGCTCGTTATGCACCGGCACATATTTCCAGCATGACTCCAAAGTAGGTTGGATACGGTGGGTCGGTTTACCCATGGATCGGCTTTGCTTAGTTTGGAGCCATAAGGAGCTGGGCTTGGGATATGTTGGCATTTTGACCTGTGAGTGCTGGGCCACAATTTGCCCCGGCTCACTGATCGGCATGATTTTATTATCATATTATGATACCTGAGTGCTGGGCCACAGTTCGATTCGGCTCACCTATCCTACGACGTGAGTGCTGGGCCACAGTTTGCCTCAGCTCACTTATACTATATTTGGGACTTGAGTTGGAGATTTTGGAGACTTGAACCTCTCGTTGTAAGGTAGTGATGTAGCGTGAGTTTGGGGTCGCCACCATTCCGGTCCAATAAGCGTTAGTTTGATATTTTCTAGAGAAATATTTGTCTAAAAATTTGCATATGTGTTTCACCACTATACCTCTATTGGTTTTTCACTCTTGTTATATTTTGCACGTTCTGCTTTACATATTCGGTACGTACTATGTACTGACCCCTTTGCTCGGGGGCTACATTTCATGCCCGCAGGTACAGATGCTCAGAGTAGCAGGCCACCAGCCTAGGGTTCCTGTTGCAGTTTGAAGAGCTCCTTTGCTTCGGAGCCACTTTTAGTTTACATACTACTTTGCTACCTCTGTATTTTGTATTATGCTTATTTAAGGGTATGATGGGACCCTATCCCGTCTTATGATTCAGTTTGTTCATATTAGAGGTCTGTGGGCTCCTGTGAGTCTGGGTCAGGTCAGTCAGTCTGTATATTATATACGTAGGCTATGCACGTGGGACATGTCAGTTAATCTATAAATTATGTATGCATGCTGTGTTTGTTGGGCGGTTTAAACGTAGCGGTGACCTTGTCGGCCCGCATATTTATATATATATGCTTGTTCTGTTTGCTGGGAATGTCTGTATACAGGGTTTGGTTAGCCAATAAAACAAAGGAAACTCTGCCAAAATTTCTATAAATGAGCTAGTTAATATGGTTGGAGTCTGACGTAGCAGTTGTGTCTGAGTGCCCAATCGAGTGGTTGTCACGACCCATAGGTTGGGTCATGATAGAAGTGGTATCAGAGCGGTTAGTCCTCGGATTTGGGCGCCCCAAACGGGTGCCAGTCACGGTCCATGGGTTGGGTCATGACACCATGTCCAGTATAATCTTGTTTATCGGTGTGTCATGCACCACATCTATAAATAGGAGGCTACAGGATACTTAGGATGTTACTCTTTCTTTGATCTTAGATCGTGCGTTAGAGCAATGTTAGTAGGATGATTCCCTCCCTGACCGAAATTAATTTTTAATTTTAGATATGCCACCGAAAAATGCACCAGCCGCTCACAGGGGTAGGCCTACAGAAGTAGGTGGGGCCTGACGAGGTCGGGTTGCTACTAGGGCTCGCTATCAGCCAGAGCCAGAGATTTTACCCCCGACAGCGAGTTCAGTTACTCCACCAGCTCCAGAGGTTAGAGTGCTAGAACCTCCAACTCCCCAGCCATGTGTAGAGATCGGAGAACTAAGAGAAGTAGTACAGTTATTAACCCAGATTGTGGCACGTTAACCCTATAGGCAGGAGGCTGGGAGTAGTCAGGCGGCTCGTCGAGACAGTTCCCAAGCCCATTATTTCTTGGCATGTGGACCACCCAAATTTCTTGGGTCTAAACCCTCAGAAGACCTTTAGGAGTTTGTTAGATAGATGTAGCAGACCCTAAGGGTGATTGGAGCCTCTGAAATGGAATCTGTAGAGTTGGCATCGTACCGATTACAGGATGTTGCAGCAAATTGGTACGAGGAATGGTTGCTATCTAGGGGTGAGGGTGCCCCGCCCGCTATTTGGAGTGAATTTACTAAGGCGTTCCTGGCTCACTTCCTACCTCTAGAAATCAGGCATGCCAGGGAGGACAGGTTTCTAAAGCTAAGACAATGAGGCCGGTCGGTCCGAGAGTATAACTTGAAATTTAATTCTTTAGCTCGTTATGTATAACGAGGCCAGTCGGTCCAAGAGTATAACCTGGAATTTGATTCTTTAGCTCGTTATGCACCGGCACATATTTCCAGCATGACAAACCGTATGCATCGTTATATTGTGGGGCTGGGTTCATACTATGTTGATAGTTGTCTGGTAATGGCTACCCAACCTGGGATGGATGTTGCCCGCATTTAGGCCCATGCCCAGGGTATGGAGGATAATCATCAAGGACGCCAGGCGGATAGGACAGATGCTAGAGGGCTGCCTAAGAGGGCTAGGTCGTCCGGGTCATCAGCTGATTTTTGGGGCAGCCAGTCTCAGCCGCAGCAGAGTGGGCCTCCTCCTCGACCGGTGCAGTGCACACCTTCGCAGACCCCCAGTAGGAGACCATGTGGTACTAGTCAGTCAGGGGTAGGACCGGGTTCTAGTAGCCAACCAAGATTTTCTATGCCCCTGTGTCTACTTTGAGAGAGATGACACCTGGGAGAATGTTACCATTCTACAGGTGCCTATTTTGTATGTGGCCATCAGGGCCACTGGATGCGGGATTGTGCTGAAAGAGTTGGTGCGGAGGGGTCGGCCCAGACTTCTAGTTTGGTGGGAGCTTCTTCTTCGGCTTCAGTGGCTTTGCGCCCTACAGGGTGAGGTACTCTAGTGGTAGCGGGTTGCAGCAGAGGTTGTGATGGAGCTCCACTTTCTAGCGGTCCTACGAACTGCATCTATGCTCTAGCTAGTAGGCAGGACCAGGAGGCATCGCCTAATGTTATCGCAGGTACATTATTTGTTTGTTCTCAAGTTATGTATGTGCTGACTTATCCTAGTTCCACTTTATCATATATTTCTCTGTTGGTTGCTTGCACCATTGATAAAGAGTCTGAACTGATAGAGCCTTGTGAGGTTGTGACACCGATTGGAGAATCTATTATTATTAGAAGAGTTTATAGAAATTGCTCGGTATCTATTTATGACCACTGTACTCAGGCTAATTTGATAGAGCTAAATATGACAGACTTTGATGTAATTATGGGTATGGATTAGCCAAACTTCTTGTCAGGCTAAGGTTGACGATCAATGGAAGTTAGTCCAATTTTAGTTCCCAAAAGACTAGTATTGGAATGGTCAGATAATATTGTAACGCTGAGGGGTATGTTTATTTCATTTTCCTTATCAAGCATAATATATGATTACTAAGCTGTTCATTGTTGGATACCACGTTGTAGAAGTTCAAAACTCATAAAGTTGATATGATATTCGGGGAAGAATATTTTTAAGGGGGGAGGATGTTAGAACCCATATTGTGGTATGTTGGAACCATTTCGGAAATTTGGGACCAATGTTATAATTTTTGGAGAATTCGGAACTTAAGTGTATTTTTTTGAGAAAAAATTGGAGAACTCACGTTGGAATTTTTTTCTTTTCCAAGAGGTGTATGTGCATAAATTTATGTGTACACATGTATATATATTCAAGATCATTTATTAAGTTCTTGGACAAGTTTATTCTTAATAAAGAAATGAATGAAATTCTAGAATAAGGAAATTAATTTGAGGTGGTCCCACTTGCATTTTGTCACTCTCCCTTTGGACCATGTGTTATGGGTGGGGCCAAGATCATTTTTTTCCTTGCTTATCTATATATATGTATATGTTTTCTTGTGCAAGACAAAGTCCATACTTAGCTAAAAATAAAACATTTCCCAAAACAAAGCGAAAACCAAAACTGTTAGCAACCATATGGGTTGCTACAGTAACTACAATTTTTTTGTAGTTTTTGCTTCTTCTTCTAATTTGAGGCTACAAGCTTGATATATTGGGTGCCCTAAGCATTGTAGAAGCGTTGGTTTGTCAAGAAAATACTTTGTAGTTTTTGCTTCTTCTTCTAATTTGAGGCTACAAGCTTGATATATTGGGTGCCCTAAGCATTGTAGAAGCGTTGGTTTGTCAAGAAAACACTTTGAAATTCAGTATTGGCGATTTGAACTTCTTGAAGGGGTTTAAAGGTATGTTGATTTTCTTTTGATTTGAGTTAAATTTAAAGTTTGTATGGGCATTAGTGAATGTTATATTGAGGGAAAACCACGAAAGTTTGATTGTTTAAGTGAATCCTAAGCTTGGGAAGTGGATTCGAAAATTTGGGTATATGTGTATATGAAGTTATATTGGTTTAAAATCATGTGTGTGTGCTTAGTTAACTTGGAAATGGTGTTTGTGGGATGAAAGAAGTATTAGAAATTATTTGTATGTATGATTGAAGTTGGCCAAAATTGGGAGCTTTTACATGTAATGAAATGTGGCATTTTAACGTTGTAAGGTTGCCCTTGACGTTTGAATGTTCTAATATGATTCTTGGAGCATGTGGGAGTGATTGGAAGTAGTAAACATGTATATGAATTGTATGCTGCCCTGTTTTTCAATTGTGGTTAAAATGAGATTGGATAGCGAGTTTAGTCAAATTGTGGCCTTTGAAAGATTTGTTGGTGACTGCTGGACTATTGGTATTGTTGTTATAAATGAATTGAGGCCGAGATAGGGTCTTGGGGTGGTCTAGTTTTAGGGGAGATGCTAGCAAAATTTTCATAGAATTTTGGAATAAACTTGGAATTTAAGGTCAAAATTGGTTAATCTAACCTCGAACGCTATTGTGATTTTTGTAGATGTCGAGCGTCCCGAGGAGTAGTTTGGATTTGTTTGGTGTTGGATATAGCTAGACAAAGAAAGAAAGGTATATAAAGCTTTCCATCTCTTGGCATGATTAAGTTAGAAAAAGTAACTCTATGTTTTAACATCCACTGTTCTCTACCTCTCTTGCTTAGAGTTTTGTATAGTGTGTCAACTATTTTAGTATGCTTCGAATGGTTTTACAAATAATGTTTGTATCAAGTTCTTGCCTTTACTTACAAGCTTCATGTCAAGATCCATAACTAGGGGCATGTGTTCTCGCCTGACTAACTTAGCTGGTAACTAACATTCATATAAATGTAAGGAAATTGTAAGGTTGGACATTTCAACTCAATAGTTTTTATAGTATTTAATAGTTGCCCAACATACCCTGGCAAGGGAGTACCCAACATTCGTAAACCAAAATCCCAAAGGAAACTAAACTGTCTAAAATTGAGCAAAATATGAACCTGGAAGCATTTCATAGTAGTTTGTTTGATCTAAATGAAGTATGTTTCTTCTAAATTGCTATGACACCTATTACTTGAAGTTTGACAATTCTAAAAGAATTTAAGACCAACTATATATTATTTTTGAATATGAACAATTTACTATTATTTTGGAATTTTTAATAATAATATGTTGAGTGTGAACATGAATGTTTTACTATTCTTTCGGAATTTTGATAAATAATATTTTGATTCCAGAAATGAATATTTTTCATAACATGGGAATTATGGAAATGATTTTGTGCATATTATCCTAACGACTCTACTCGTGCCTATTATAACTTCATTCACCATAATAATATTTTGATTCCAGAAATGAATATTTTTCATAACATGGGAATTATGGAAATGATTTTGTGCATATTATCCTAACGACTCTACTCGTGCCTATTATGACTTCATTCACCGGTTCCCGGCCCGGTTATTATCATGCATATTATATTATGTATATATATATATATATATTCTGAAGTAGGGGGGATACGGTGGGGCAGTTTGCCCATGGTCCCGGCCCGGTTATTATCATGCATATTATATTATGTATATATATATATATATATTCTGAAGTAGGGTGGATACGGTGGGTCAGTTTGCCCATGGATCGGCTTTGCTTAGTTTGGAGCCATAAGGACCTGGGCTTGGGTATGTTGGAATTTTGACATGTGAGTGCTGGGCCACAGTTCTCCCCGGCTCACTGACTGGCATGATGTCATTCTCATATTATTATATATGAGTGCTGGGCCACAGTTCACCTCAGCTCACCTATCCTACGACGTGAGTGCTGGGCCATAGTTCCCCGCGGCTCACTTATACTATATTTGGGACATGAGTTGGAGATTTCAGAGACTTGAACCTCCCAGTGTAAAGCAGTGATATGGCGTGAGTTTGGGGTCCCACCATTCTAGTCCGTTAAGCATTAGTTTGATATTTTCTAAAGAAATATTTATCTAAAAATTTGCATATGTGGTTGACCACTATACCTCTGTTGGATTTTCACTCTCGTTATATTTTACACGTTCTGCTTTACATATTTCGTATGTACTACATACTGACCCTCATTGCTCGAAGGCTGCAGTTCATACCCGCAGGTACAAACGCTCAGAGTAGCGGGCCACAAGCCTAGGATTCCTGTTGCAGTTTGAAGAGCTCCTTTGCTTCCGAGCCACTTTTGGTTTACAAGCTACTTCGCTACCTCTGTATTTTGTATTATGCTCATTTAAGGGTATGACGGGACCCTATCCCGTCTTATGATTCAGTTTGTTCATATTAGAGGTCTGTGGGCTCCTGTGAGTCTGGGTCAGGTTTGTCAGTCTGTATATTATGTACGTAGGCTATGTACGTGGGACAAGTCAGTTAGTCTGTAAATTATGTACGCATGCTGTGTTTGTTGGGCGGTTAATTGTAGCATTGACCTTGTCGGCCCGCATATGTGTATATATATATATGTTTATTCTGTTTGCTGGGAATATCTGTATGCAGGGTTTGGTTAGCCAATAAAACAAAGGAAACTCTACCGAAATTTCTATAAATGAGCTAGTTAATATGGTTGGAGTCTGACTTAGCAGTTGTGTCCGAGTGCCTAATCGGGTGCTAGTCACGACCCATAGGTTGGGTCGTGACAACATGTATGATTACGATCTATTCTCATGTTTCAAATTAGGCTCACCATTTGATGTTAAGTATTTTTAAGAGCTACTCATGTCATGATTTCATATTAATAACAAGTTATTAAAGTTATGATATTTCAAGTATTTTGTGGGAATTAGACTTAGCACCGATGGATTGGATGTCGGCGTGGACTATCTTCAAGGTTCCATACTCCTTTCCTCAAACTATGTGTCAACAAAGGATTATGTTATACCCTTGCTATTCTAGTGGATCCATTTAGTTCACTTCTTAATGAAATCCACCCCAAAATGGGACAGGTTCTTGTAAGGGGGGTTACTTCTCCAAAATGGGATAGGCTCCCCTATGGTGAAGTATGGTTTACCTTGGCAAGTAGATCACCTCTTTACTGATGAGGGGTAGTCATTGAGATTCCAAGTTGTTAGCTCGCTTGGTCTTATTCTTTGTCGATTGAGGTCTCTTCCCACACATGTATTATGTTATATGAAAGTTCAATGATTTACAAGTATGTTTTACTTCAAGCATTGATCATGCATGCCATATTGTGTGGGGACCGAAGCTCCTCTTGATCATCCTGCATGAGGCGAGTGAGATTATTCAAAGACAAGCTTGGTGAGTCCTCAAGTTCAAGGACACTATCTACTTTACTCTTATTATTTCTAAAACTTCTTTATATTGAACATTTGATATTATGGCTGAGTCGGAGAGCATCTTGGCCCCGCTCCAATCTATGGTTAGAGGTGTTGTTGGAACAATTGATGTACTCATGCTTTGATCTTTGACTCTTTTATGCTTAATAAATCTCAAGATTTCCATTAGTCCCATTTTGTAACGACCCAAAAAAGTGCCCAAAAATGTGCCTCTAAAGTACCTAGAATCATGATTTCCATATATCAAAAACTTTGTTCGTTATTTCAAAAATTCAACTTCAGATTCTTGTTCAGGGGAGGTCAAATTGAGTGCAAAATGGGTCTAACCCGAATTTTAGAGCAATCATATCAAAATCCAAAAATTACAAAAAATGCAATTTAGGAGGGTCAACTTTAAAGGGGCATATATCTTATCTCACAATAAACTGTGTGGACCATGACCTACCAAAGTAAAGACCTCTGAATTAGCTTTCCAACGCACTTGGTTTCACTTTATTCCGAGCTCTGGTGAAGGTGTTATGCCCATTTTCGTAAAACTCATTTGTGTAGAAAATGCAGATTCCAGCGGGGTTTTCGCGTCGCCTCCACGACGCGCCCTTATTGTTTTTGGTGCCTGCTTTAAATATTTTTAGTCCAAAACTTATAAGTCTTCATCCTAAGGGTTTCCACACTTGAAAATACATATACTCAGCCTTAATTTACGCTCATAACATCCTTAACATTCCCCAATATCCTCTCAAACATTTAGACTCATATTTCACTCTAAATTCAAGTCCCAAAACTCAAGACCAATCTTAAGGATTTCTTCAAGGTTCTTTTTCAAGCTTCAAGTCTCCATCTCCAATCATCACCAAGTTATCTCCATCTCCAATCATCACCAAGTTCATCTCCAAGATAAGGTATGTGGTGTGGAACCATTGGGTCCTTCCACCCATGGTGCCTAAGCCACCTTTTTACGAATATTGTATGATTTAAAGTTGATTTTACATGTGGTTCTAGTATATTGAGAAAGTTACTGGACAGTGATTTTAGTTCATGAAAGTATGGTTGTTTTAACATATTTTGAGCTCTAAATCTTAGATCTAATATTGGATTTGATAATGGGTTTTGATGTGACTGTCTTGCGGGTATTGGAAGGTGTTCATTGATGGTTTCATAACAGATTTTCTTGCATGATTTCATCTCTAAATTGTATGGTCTTTTACCCCCATTACACACCCCTAAGGTGTTCGATAAAATGTTCGGTTATTATTTCTTGAAGAAATAAAGGTCCAAAGCATGAGATATGATATGAATGATATTATGATGATGAAATGAGCTTATATATATGATTATTCCTGTATGATGTGTAACACTAGAGCATATGATAAATCTTATATAAAGTGATGCATTAGACCATGCCTAATCCAGGTGGACAAGAACTCGGGTAACCTATCGAGGGGTTAGTACCTTGGTAACCGAGGTGGGGGTTACTACTCACTAACCATGGGAGGGGTTCGCACCTCGCCACCTGGATGATAGGTGTAAATGACATTAATCATGTAAGGGGTGCGTATCTCACCACCTAGGGAGATAGGGTTGACCATCACCATCTTAGCCAAACACAAGGTTGGATAGCTTGCTTGGTCTCATCTTCACATGTGATATCCTATATTAGCATGAGTTACTTAAGCAAAATTTTACTTATGTATTGATCATACATGTCATATTGCTATATTATGCCTATTGCCTATCGTTATGCATTTTGGATTATGATCCTTATCTCCTGTTGCATTGCATTCCACATACTTAGTACATTCATACATACTCTTGCCTACATGATATCACCATGTAGGAACCGGTGCCCAAGTTGATCATCCTCTTCCACGTGGCTAGATCAGTTCTACTCAAAGCTAGTTGGTAAGTCCTTCACTTCGGGGACCTTGGTCTATGTTTCTTTTATCTATGTATTAAGACACTTTCTTATGTTCTATTTTACTATAGGGTGAGCTCGGTTACTTTTTCTTGGCCCCCTCTCTATTTATATATTTAGAGGTGTTTGTTGGGCAAGTTATGTCTATGGTACGAGTTTTGACTCCTTGTCTCTCGATGATGTTGATTTGCAAGCTAACTATTAGCCCATTTGTCCCTTAATATCATTTTATTGCTTTTTCATGCTTTCGTGACTAATATTGTGTAGTGATAAGTTGAAAGGCTTGATTGGAGTTCCTTCGGGTTCCCCATTCGTCGTGTCACGTCTAGGGCCTAGGCTTGGGTCTTGACAAGGCGGTTATGGTACCGAGTGGGTTAGGTGTATTTGAGATTGACAGTTGAGTTGAGGATTGTGAGTCCTTATAGAGCGTAGATGGAGGTTGGTAAGGTTGCATAAGTTTGGAAATTACCTATGGTAGGGTATGGTTTATTCGGTTTGTTAGGCTTCTAGGTTGAGGGGATGTGTTGGTGACCCTAGTGCTATAGAACTCTTTCGAGTTGTGGATGAGGTGGAGCATAAGTTGGCTTAAAAGGAGGTTCCGGTGGAGGTGTTGGATGGATGAGTGGAGAAATTAATTGATTGATAATGATGTAGTGTTCGTCAAAGCCCTTAGGAAGAGTTTTCTATTCATATGTGTTTCTCGGAGAGTCGGTGCAAACATGAAGAAGCAATATCCATATCACTTTCACTCTATTCAAGCTTATGATGACATGCCAAGTCCTTTCTATGATTTCAAGTCCTATGTTTCAGCCCCTATGTCATTCATGTGCATTCATTTTTAAGTTGACAAGTTTATGATGATTTTACACTTATGTTGAGATTTTGAAAATGGTGTTTTTAATGTAATGTTGTATTCTTGTTGGGGCTGGTTTGTTGATGATCAGTCTTGTTTTGTACGCCTCTTTTACATTCGGGGAAAAATGTTCCCAAGGGGGATATATTGTAACGACCCCAAAAAGTCCCTGAAAATGTGCCTTGGAAGTACCCGAAATCATGATTTCCATATTTATAAAAATTCATTCATTATTTTGAAAATACGACTTCAAGCTCTTGTTCGGGGGATCAAATTGAGTGGGAAATGGGTCTAACCCTAATTTTAGAGCAACCGTATCAAAATCCAAAAATTGTGAAAAACGTGATTTAGGAGGGGTAACTTTAAAGGGGCATAACTCTTTATCACATAATGAACTGGGTGGCCCACGACCTACCTGTAATGATTCGTTAAACCATATTGAGAATCAGTCCTATTATTTTCTTATAGTGTCCTTACTTACTTCTTTATTATTATTATTATTGTTATATTAATAGAAAAAATGAGATATTTAGGCTACAAGGCATAGTGGAAAGTCCCTACCATTATTTAATCTTGATAATGCATGTTCCATTAATGTCCATTCATGGTAATAATCGGGAATACACTATTGTTTGTTTATCTATGCACTAATGTATTAATTATTCATTTTGGGCCATTGGTAAGGCATGGTTGCGTATAAATTAGTGAGTAATTTGCTCATTTCAAGCAAGTAGAAAGAAATGAGTGAATAAATATATAGAGAGGGCATAAAATTCTTCTAAGGAAAACAACGTGAAAATCTAAAGAAATAATATGCACTACTTAATATTTTGAGAGTCTTATTACTTGAAGGGAGGTGTTTAGTTTCCTAGAATAGGCGAACACAGTCAGAAAGTACGTTTTCGTGTCCAAGTAAGATTTATTTAATTGTTAGATCAAGTTTATTAATTATGGGTGATAGAGTTATTATAGTAATATATTAATATATGTTAGATAATGGAAGTTAGATGTGAAATTAGTGAAAAGATTTGTGTATGTGTGTCACGTGGAAAAAGAAAAAGAAAGAATTGGTGCCTAATCAATTTGATTCTTTTGATAGCATTAAAGAATTGTTTTCAAGTATATAGTAGTGGTTCAGTTTGCTGTTATTGGACATATGTAGGCATATATGTATATTTTTATTAGGTCTAGGCTAGACATATAGTAATATGAATATTGTTAGTTTTGAAATCTTATGGTGACAATTTATTGGACTAGATCGTGGTTCTACAGATTCCATTCACAAAGAAAAGGCCCAAGTGATAGATTGACCGTGATTTGACTAAGGCAAGTGGACTTTCAAAACTTTGTAATTCTCGTAAAATTCTCAAACTATCCTTTCTCCTACGTGTGATACATGAAATGTTATAATATTATAAGAAATGAGGTACTTAAAAATATAAATGTGGTTGGTGTGTTATTATGGTGCTTGAATTGAAAAATGTGGTTAAGTGATGAGAGTTCTATATTGTTGATATATATATTATTGTGGTTGGTGATTATGAGTGGATTTGTTTGTAGAATTCATATCATGTTCGTTCATTTCATGTCATGTATATTTGCATCAATTTCGGATATTGATATGAGTGAGATT
>DF368756.1:0-11727 GCA_000787875.1 Solanum virginianum
TCTGATGGGTTTAGCAGGCCCAAAACTTAGAAAGTAGGATAAGTAGAGGATTGGGCTTGCCTGGCCCAATTTGTGTTTTAATTCTTTTATGCATTTATTATATTATTAGATATACTTGTTGTTTGATACTAACTCTAACATTTATTTTGTATTATTTGATTGTTATTAATCTAATTATTTCTCCAACATGTCTTCATTTATGTTAATTTCCATTTTATAATTCTCTTTGTGTTAGAGATATCCCTACAATTATTTAGCAAAGCTTTGCAAAATTGGTTCGAGTATGAGTCAACCTTTTTTCTTTAAGTTGGTCATTTTTTTAATTTAGTCAACATTTAGCCAACTTAGTCACTTCAAACTTAGCCAATTTTTCTAAAATTGTCAATCCCTTAGTCAAACTTCCTAATCGTTGGTCAACCGCAAGTTAGCAGCCATTTTGAGTAGTTAAGTTATTCTCAAAATGGAAATTGAACCCGAACCCTTTCTTTGATATTTTAAAAAAGATTTTTTCTGTTAAGTCTTTTAAAATAATTTATTGGTTTCCTAATTATCCTTAAAATTAGGTAGCGACTCATTTAATTTTTTGGGAATTTGATTTTTACTTAAATTAATTAAGTATTAAATTGGATTTTCGAAAGTCAAAGTCACATTTTTCGAATTAACAGAAATGGCGACTCTGCTGGGGAATAATTAGGTTTTAACCATTAGATTAGGATTTATTTGACTAACTATTCGGGTTGTAATAATTAGTAATTGCCTTTATTTTCTATTTGTGTTTATTTGTTTAAATTCAATTATCATAAATTGTCATTCATGGCATATTTCCGCCAACCGACATTTAGAATGCATTAGGTTAAGGGAGGTTACGTGGTTATCCATGGCTGTCACTTCAGAAAAACTCTAAATATTTCTTTGGAAATAGAAAATGGGTAGTTAGAACAACATTTCCTCACCCTCAAAACTGAAACACAAGACCAACACAGCCCCAATTATACCTACAACATTCTTGAACACCTCAATGCACGTTACTATTTCACCCCAAAGTTTGTCCAACTGGGGTCCCAAGTCAAATCGAAATTAACTCTTAATCAACCTAAGATAGAGTGAAACCAAATCCCTACTTCTAAGCATTTGCTTAGGTCGACCCAATATCTAAGGGGTATTGGGCACATTAGTAAACCACCAAAACGTGTCAAAGGTCCCTGACCCGAGGACACATTATGTTATGTGGCTTCGAAAGGTATACCAAGCCCTTTTATAGGTATGACTCGCTTTCTCAAATTCTACATGGTCATGGAAGCATACCAGAAACTCCAACTATGGTAGAATGACCTCGCTCTTGACCATAAAAGGGAATTGAACAAACACATGGATGGTTGACCTCAGTTATGGAAATGCCCGCTTATCCAAAACTAATAGAGGTTCTCACCAGGTACTGGGATCCTGAAAAGATAGTGTTTCGCTTCAAAATGATGGAAATCACTCCAACCATTGAGGAAATTTAGGACACCATTAATACCATGGGAATGGCGGGTAAGAGAAGAGTTAAAAAAAAAGAAAGCCTTTTGATTCCCGATAAGCCAACCGAGGAGCAAATTAGGGAGTATCTCAGTCTCAAGAAAGCTAACTGGGCACATGGATCAAGTATAGCCTTCAGAGATCTCTACGACCGCTTTGGTCACTCAAGCCTCTACCTAATGTTTAATCAAAAGTTCAAATCGTATCCTGAATGGGATGCCTTGCTGTTGAACTATCAAGAGTCATGGTATTCCCTCAGGGCTTGAGCCTTAGCATCAATACTAGAATCATCATGGTCGCCCATATCGTCTTCTACGGACACAAATCTCAGGGAGTGATGAAGTATTATTCACTTGCACCAACCATTGTAGCCGATATATATCGTACCCTCAGAAAATGCAGAAATGGGCACCGTTATTATCAAGGGTGTAATTTGCTCCTTCAATGGTGGATAATAAGTCATTTGTTCAAGGGAGAAGGGACTAAAGAATTCCCCACATTGGACAATCATGACCCTCTCCTAGGGCTTTATGATAGGATATATTAGGGTGACTTTGAAGGGAAAAAGACCCATGAAAGATGGGCCCAAATCTTTTTCGAGTTAGCAGAGGACAACATTCAATGGATATATGATCGGTTCATTTTAAAAGAGGTCATGATTTGTGGTCATAAGTTGCCATTTTTACCACATCCAAGAATTCGAGGTATCTGGCCATATGCGTCTCTTTGGGTTTTAAGATAATTTGGTAGGAAACAGATCGCACCTCCCACTATGCACATGAATATCTATGTATTTGATCATGGAGACAACAGGGTCCCAAACCTGGGTGACATATTGAAAGTGTGAAAGAAACCTTCAAGGCTGGCCAAACAGACTATTGGTAAAGACCAGTTTAATATTAGATATGCGGATAGGTACAAGGCTTGGTTGAACCAGGAATTGCAAGGCCTCGGGTTCTCAGTTTGGAATATCTATCGAGGTTTAGAAGATATATAATCACAAGTAAGGGTAGAGCTTGGGAGGGTTAAGAACGAAGCTAGAGAAATGTAGGAAGCCCTCCTTCGAAAACAGGATGAAGACAAATACCATTGAGAGTCTGACCCAAGAGTTAGAAAACTTGAGAAATGGACTTACAAAGATGTATTCTTAGATGAATGCCTGTGGAGAAAGCATCAGATATGAAACTTGGGAGGAGAAAGGTCGTAGATACGGTGGTTACTAGTTGATGGTTCAATACTAACTCGACAATATCATGGGATAATCAAAGAGGAGCAGAATAGAAGAAGGACCCTCGGGAGCATCAAGCTAGTATCGCCCCTACGGGGGCTTATTTTCGACGTATTTACTTTTAACCCCTACGTGGGTTTGTACTTTATCTCCCCTGCGTGGGATGACTTTATGTTTACTTTTCTTGACCCCTGCGTGGGCCTTTTTATTTTATATATCCTTTGTCCTGGAACTATTTCCCATTTACTTTAAAGTTATTTCCTTCACATAGGGGAGTTTTTGTTTTGGGGGGGGGGGGCAATATAATGGTATGTTATGCATACACCTTTCAAATTCGTTAGGCCTACCCTTGACATAAAAGGGCCACCTGCATTCAGGACGCGCAATAACTATTTCTGTGCTATTTTCTATAACTGTTTATATGATTATGTTATTTTATTTGGGTAAAATTCTAGCCCACTCTTTTTCAAATTTTTCTAGAGCTCCCTAGGCACAAATCCCAGTCACTATCAAATTTGCGACCAAATAATTCTTTGAGTCTCGAGTTTCTCAACAAAGTTCAAATTCCTTAACCCACTTTTACACTTTCATTCTTCCATCTCAGGGAAGGTTGGATTTGCAGTTAGGATGGAGAAAAGCCAAAATGATAAGAGCGCTGAAGGCACATTGACAAGGATGCTAGGTAAGGTCACGCAAAAGGTCTTGGAAGATGGAGGAGTGAATCAAGCTACCAAGATGATGCTTGCTAAAATAGTTGAAGCTGATGAAGAAATGAAAAATATCAAGGATAAAGGAGCAAGTTTGAGTAAGGTAAGTCAAATACTCGAAGAATATTCATCTATTTTGGAGGAATATCTTGGAAACATAATAGCTCGAAACTCGAGGCCACCCTAAAGGAGATAGCTAGGTTGAAGCAAGAGAATCCCCGTTGTGCCCTCCCAGGACCAAGCAAATAGGCTGAGGGAGTTGAGGTTGACATCCCGCCAAGGGAGTGATTCAAATCAAGTATGAAGAAGGAAATCAGCAAATCAACAGAAGAAGTCTCAGTAGAGACATTTTATGTTTCTTAGCAATATTTTTATCCTATATTTTTCATTTTTTGTGTAATGAAGTCTATTTGAACCAAGGTATTCCTTGTATTCTTGAACTACGTAGGGCCTAATTTCTCATTTGTGAGATACGTAGGTAGCCTTTTAGGCCCGACCCCTATCTTTCAAAAAGCTATTTTTCCCCTGTCTACATTATCAATAATGCAAGAAGACCTGACTTGGCGCGAATCAATCTTCTGGATCCACTATTTCTAAAATCATATAGGCAAAGTCCTGCCTATTTACCATATCTCACATATTTATGGGCTAGTTTACTTTCAAATAAAATAACAATTGTATGCTTATTGATTTATGTGTGCTATCTTACGTTGCCTATTGATTTAAGGGAACTAATATGCTTGCCTTTGAGTAATTTTTCTTACAGGTAATTTAGAATTGATCTGTGTTGATAAAGCTAGCCAATCATCCTTATTTTACTAGATCAAAAGCCCACAAAGATCCCTCCCCTGATCAAAACCAGCTAAAAGGATAAATGACAGACAACAATGATGATGTAAGCCTGACTGAGATCACTGTGACGGATCTCATTATCATACAACAGAATAAATTGATTACACAGTTGATGCAACAGATTGTTGAGATGAAGATGGAAATGAAGAAGACTCAAGAGTTAGCAAATTTTGGCTATCACTGCTAATCTTCCTGGTCCAGATGTCGGGAGGCCTTCATTTTATTTTTCTTCTCCTAATCTTTCTCATCAACTTATCCCTATCTCAACAAATCCACCAATTACCCCTATTCAAGCCTCTCCTATCATCGATTTAACTACCCCCGACGCAGGACATTCTAATCTTTTTCCCCAAGCACCATCCTCTCTCCAAAACCCAAATATTAATAGTGCCCAAGTCTGCAATTCCTCTCAAATTCCCCACACTACCCACCCCCAGATAATTCATCCTGAAAACCAAGCTCCAGAGCAATACAACCCACCTACCACCCAAATTGTGACTCCTAAAATCCCCTTCCATATCCCAGTCCTTACCAATTCATAAATTCCTCACGCCACTTACTCCGAGGTTAACCATTACAAGGAGAAGGAGAAAGAATGGAAGGCCAACGAAGAAATGGCCAAGTTGGATATAAGGGAAGAAATTGCAAAAGCTATGAATTAATTTCACTATGCACCCGATGTTGCAGGGCTGAATTATGAGGATTTATGCATTCACCCCGATCTTTACCTTCCAAAAGGGTTCAAAATGCCAAAGTTTGATACTTCTTAAGGAAATGGATATCCTCTAGTCCATTTGAGAGCGTATTGTGATCAACTTGTGGGTGTCGGGAAAATAAAGCATTGCTGATGCAGCTATTCAGTCGAAGCCTGAGCTGGGAGGCCTTGGAATGGTTTACCTCCCAAGAAATAAACCAATGGGCCATTTGGAGTGCTATGACCAAAGATTTTGTCAAAAGTTTTGCTTATAATGTTGAAATCGTGCCAGATCGCTATTCATTGGAGAAGATAAGACAGAAGTCAACCAAAAGTTATCGAGAATATGCCTATAGATGGAGAAAGAATGCCACCAAAGTGCGCCCTTCCATGTCCAAAAAAGAGATTATCGAAGTGTTTGTACGCTCCCAAGAGCTTGAGTTTTATGAAAGAATGATGTTACTCGTTGGAGTAAAATTCACAAATATAGTTAAGATTGGTGAGAATATCAAAGATGGACTCAAAACGAGCAAGATCAACCATATATCAAATTCAGCCAGATTGTCAGGGATGTTGAGGAAAAAGAAAGAAGATGTGTCAGCTATCTCCGGCATACAAGACAAAAAGAAAACCCCTAGTAGCCACCCAAAAAGTCTACACCCCCTCAAATCCATTTTCAACCTACTCCAAGTTCATTCCTCATCTTTCATGCTCAACCAGGATATCACACTCTACCCACAAACTACCAAACCCTTCCTCTCCATTATTACTCCCTACAATATCCAAACATCATCCTAAACTACCAATCTCCACTGCCAAGTTGCTTCCATATCCAACCAACTTATCAGACTCCCTCTACCAATTACCTAATCCCAAATCCCTAAACCCCACCATCAAATTACCAAGCACCACCATACCCAAGATTCTAGAGCCCTACACCCCCCTCCCGTTGAAACCATCCCAATTACCATCGAGTGCCTCCACCTCTACAAAATAACTATAACCCTTCTCATCCAAACACAGATAAAAGACCCTCTAGGGTGTTCACTCCACTCGCCGAAAGCCAAACAAAGCTATTCAAAAGATTGTCAGCTGTAGGGTTGATCCAGCATACCCCTCCGAGAGACATGAATGCTAATTCTCGCTTCTTCAAGAGCGATCAAACTTGTCCTTACCACTCTAATAGTGTTGGACATGACATAGAAGATTGCATAAATTTGAAGCATAAAATCTAGGACTTAATTAATCGCAATATGGTCGTTCTTTGGATCGTTGCTCCCAATGTCAACAAGAATCCTTTACCTGATCATGGAGGGAACATTATTGGTATGATTGAGAGAGAAAAAGATTAGTGTACAGCTAAAAAATAGTGCCAAATAGCACTATAAGTTTAGAAAAGAGTGTGACATCTCTAAGTATCACTAAGAAGCCGAAGATGGAGATCTTGATACCTTTTGAAGTGATTACTATGGCACCGAAGGGAATTTCTAACTAGAAGGTTGAGATTGAGATTGCCAATATAGGAACATCAATTCAGCGGTAGGCCAAAAAACTCAAAGGCCGATAAGTGAAGTTGAGGTAGAAGAATTTTGGAGAAGAATGCGGCCTCAAGAGTACTCTATCGTGAAACACTTGGAGAAAACACCTGCCCAGATTTCTGTATGGGCATTACTGATGAGTTCACAATGTCATAGACAAGCATTAATGAGAGCATTAGAGGATACTTATGTGCTTGTAGCAACAAACAGTGATAATCTGGTAGCCATGATAAGCCGGGATATCCAGGGTCATCGCATTAGTTTTGGCGATGAAGAGCTACCATTCGAGGGAGCAATGCATAATAAGGCGCTTCATGTTACAATCAAGTGTCAAGATATGATTCTAAATCATATCTTTATTGATGATGGATCTGGACTAAATATGTTAGGACCCATGTTGTGGTGTTTTGGGTTAATTATGAAATTTGGGACCAATATTATAAGTTTTGGAAAATTTGGAACTTAAGTGTATTTTTGAAAAGTTTGAGGACTTAAGTTGGAATTTTTTTCTTTTTTAAGAGGTGTATATGTATAAACTTGTGTATATACACATGTATATATATTCAAAATCTTGATTTAAGTTCTAGAAAAATTACCTTTCAGGCATTCCGCTAATTTTGGTACATATTTCCTGACTTGGTTAACTAATCCTAAAAAAAATTATAATTTCTTTTTTGTGTCTAATATTTCATCCGTGTCTATAATTGTTAGGACCCGTGTTGTGGTGTTTTGGGTTAATTACGAAATTTGGGACATATGTTACAATTTTTGGAAAATTCAGAACTTAAGTGTATTTTTGAAAAGTTTGAGAACTTAAGTTGGAATTTTTTTCTTTTCTAATAGGTGTATTTGTATAAACTTGTGTGTACACATGTATATATATTCAAAATCTTGATTTAAGTTCTAGAAAAATTGCCTACTTAGTAAAAGAAGAAGATTCTAGAATTAATTAAATTCTAGATTGGCCATTTAAGTGTGTGAGATTTTCATTGGTCCAAGCATTAGGTGGGAACCAAAAAGATTGATCTTGTCCCTAATTATATATATATGTATATATTATTTGTTCAAGAGGGAGACTTAACACTTAGCAAAATAAAACAATTTCAAGAACTTTCTGGGAGGCTCTCGAGTAAGCCACTGTAAAAGAGCAAAATTGTATTTTTTTCGATCTCTCAACTATTTTGACACTTCAAGCCTAGTATATAGGACCCCCCAAGTAGCGTGGGAGCATTGGATTTCCAGGGAATCACCTAGAAACTCGGTGTTGAGGATTTGAAGTTTTTAAAGGATTAACAAGGTATGTTGATTTTCCTTTGGTCTGAGTTAGAATTAAAACTTGTATGGGTAATGGTGTGTACTAAATTACAAGAAAACTATGAAAGTTTGCTTGTTTAAGTAGATTCTAGGCTTGGGAGGTGTTGGGTTTGAAATTGGGCATTGATGTATATGAGTTTGTTCTTGTCTTAAAAATCATGTGTTCATGTTTGGTTGGTATAAAATAATTTGTGTGGGGTGAAAGAAGTATTGGGAATTGTTTGTATAAATTCTAGAGGGGTTAGTCAAATTTGGACCCTTAATTGTATTGAAATGTAGCGTTTTAACGTTGGGAGTTTGAATGTTGTGTTATGATTCTTAGAGTATATAGAAGTGCTTGAGTATGATAATTATGAGTTTGAACTATATGCTGCCCAAATTTTCAGTTTTGGGTAAGAAGATGAAATGCGTTAGCGAGCTGGTGAAATTGCAAACTTAGAAAGACTTGTGTTTGTTGTGCGATTGTTGTTGTTGTTGTTGTTGATGAATTGGGGCCAAGATAGAGCCCCGGGATGGCCTAATTTAAGGGGAAATACTGACAAAATTTCTTTAGAATTTTGGAGTAAAATCCCGTAAAGAAGTCTAACTAGCTATGACGCTATTATAACATTTGTAGATATTGCATGTCCGAAGAGTAAGTTGGGTTAGCTTGATGTTGGGGTTAGTGTGACGAAGGAGTCAAGGTATGTAAAGCTCCCCGTCTCTTGGCATGACTAAGTTAAGAATAAAAATGTAACAAGTTTGAAGGAAAACTCCCTAATCATGTGTTCGTGTTTGGTTGGTATACAATAATTTGTGTGGGGTGAAAGAAGTATTGACAATTGTTTGTATAGATTCTAGAGGGGTTGGTTGAATTTGGACCCTTAATTATATTGACATGTAGCGTTTTAACGTTGGGAGTTTACGTCGGGCGTTTGAGTGTTGTGTTATGATTCTTAGAGTATATAGAAGTGCTTGAGTATGATAATTATGAGTTTGAACTGTATGCTGCCCAGATTTTCAGTTTTGGGTATGAAGATGAAATGCGTTAGCAAGTAGGTGAAATTGCAAACTTAGAAAGACTTGTGTTTGTTGTACGATTGTTGTTGTTGTTGTTGTTATTGATGAATTGGGGCTGAGATAGAGCCCCGAGATGGCCTAATTTAAGGGAAAATGCTGGCGAATTTCTATAGAATTTTGGAGTAAACTTAGAATTTAAAGCCCGTAAAGAAGTCTAACTAACTATGACGCTATTATAACATTTGTAGATATTGCACGTTTGGAGAGTAAGTCGGGTTAGCTTGACGTTGGGGTTAGTGTGACGAAGGAGTCAAGTTATGTAAAGCTCCCCGTCTCTCGGCATGACTAAGTTAAGAATAAAAATTTAACAAGTTTGAAGGAAAACTCCCTTTTCTTGCAATTCAAACCTGCATGAGCTATATGCTATTCCTTAGCCACTCTTTTGAATCATTATTGATGTCCTATGATCTTGTGACTTTGAAAATTATAAATGATAAGGGTTTGGAAGGAGATTGACTAGTTTGAAACACTTTATGGTTTAATGGGTCCAAGAACTCCACACCTGTAATGTTACTTTGGTTAGAAGGATCAATTTCCTGAAAATCAGTTTAACAGGTTCTTTTTATATATAGTTGGAATAATCTAAGTGATATAAGGTTCCCTTTAATTTAGCTTGGAACTTTTGTTTTCAAAATTTGATAACTTGAAAAGAATTGGAGAATGAATATGATGTTAAATGCTAACATGGACATTTTGGCATAACTAAGGTTTTATTTCCAGATATGAACATTTTTTTGGTACAAGTCATGCTTTATTCTCAAATATGGAATTATAATTGAATTCTTGAACTTATGAATTGGATTTTGTGCATATGATCCTCACGACTCTACTCATGCGTAGTATGATATCTTTCACCGGTTCTCGGGCCAGTTATAGTCGTGCGTAATATACTATATATATATATATATATATCTTTTAAAGTTGGTTGGTTACGATGGAGTCGGCTCGGCTCAACGGTCGGCTTTGGTTAGTTGGTGATATGGTGAGATTAGGCCTTTGGTCTGGTGGCTTTAAGCCACATTTGCTATAGGATCTGTGAGTACAGGGACATCGGCTCACACATCCCACATTTGTAATTTGTGTTGGAGATTTTGAGATTCGAACTTTCTGGTGTGATGCTGTGGTATGGCGCTAGTTTGGAGGTTGCCATCATTTCGGTCCATTAGGCATCAGTTGATATTTGGAAAAGACAGCAGAAATAGTCCTTTGATATTTGCATATGAGTTTGACCCTTTTATACCTCTGTTGGACTATTACTCACATTTACAGTTTGTACTCTTTGCTTTACATATTCGATACGTATTACGTATTGACCCCCTTTCTTCGGGGGCTGCGTCTCATGCCCGCAGGTAGAGATGTACAGAGTAGCAAGCCACCAGCTTAGGACACCTATTTGAAGTTTGAAGAGTTCCTTTGCTTCGGAGCCACTTTTGGTATACATGCTACTTCATTACTTTGTACTATGGATATTCGAGGGTACGACGGGGGCCCTATCCCGTCTTATGATTTAGTTTATTCGTATTAGAGGTCTATGGACTCCTGTGAATGTGGGTCAGGTCAATCAGTCTGTATATTATGTACGTATGCTGTATATGTGGGACATGTCAGTCAGTCTGTATATTATGTACGCATGCTGTGTTAGTCGGGCGGTTTAACTACAGCGGTGCGCATATATGTATATAAGTATGTTTGTATGTTTGTACTGTATGCTGTGAGCTTCTGTATGCAGGTGGGTAGTCAGTAAAATAGAGAAAACTCTGTCAGAATTTCTGTAAATGAAATAGTGATTATAATCAGAGTCTGGCTTAGCAATGTTGTTCGGGTGCCCAAACGGGCACCAGTCACGGCCCACAGGATTGGGTCGTGACAATAATTTTTTTGTACTATATGTTGTTGCATTTTAATATCATTTTTGTCTATTTGTATTTCTAAGAATTCTATTTGATTTTGCATAATTTTCGCTTTTTTCTGGCTTAGACTAATCCCTAAATTGAACATTTTACTTTTTTTTCTTTTTTGTTCACTATGTTTGTTGACTATAAATGTTGGGTTTGTATGTTTACTATTGCTTTCCTGTATGTAACCTTTTTCTAATAATTCAGTTATCTGCATATTAAATTCTCCTAAGTCATTAAAATTATATTTTAATGGTTTTTGGGTTATTATACTATCTTTATTACTTTCTTGTATATATATCCTTTTTCTAATAATTCGGTTATATGAAGATTAAATTCTCCTAAGTCGTTAAAATTATATTTTAATGGTTTTTGGGTTATTATGCTATCTTTATTAATTAATACTATTTTTACTATAGTTTTATGTTTATTCCATCCCTTTAATGGGTCTTCACTATATAATTTTTCTAGTTTTTGTTTATTGGACTTAATTTATCTATTGTAAATATAATGTAATTTATTCCTTCACTGGTATTCGGCATATTGTCTAATTGTTGATTAATATCTTCACTTCCTTTTATCCACTCTGTATTTTTTCTTATTTTATTTGGTACTCTTTTTGCTCCTATTATACATGGTGTTGTCAACCACCAATGAGTCTTGGTAAGTATATGGGGGTAATATTTATCTAAAAAGGGTTTTTTCTTATTTTATTTTGTACTCTCTTTGCTCCTATTTTATGATTACATGGTGTTGTCAATTACCAATGAGCCTTAGTAAGTATATAAGGGTAATATTTATCTAAAAAGGGTATTCCTAATATAATATCTTTTGTGGGTAAATCATAATTATATATTTCATCTATTTTTAATATTTTATCCCATATTTGTATTTTTATATCTTTTGCTTTATAGTTAATCAT
>DF368752.1:10617-25854 GCA_000787875.1 Solanum virginianum
ATACGTATAATTATGCCCACTGGATTTCAACTTCATCAGGTAAACCAAATTATAAACTAATTAGTGAAACTATGTATCTGGTTTGCTCAAAATAGACAGTAAAACATGACCCACAACTTGAATATATTCACTTTTTAGGCAACGAGACAAAACAGGCAAAGAATATGTGAATATAGGTGTATGTTTATGAATTGCAACGGTTTAAACAGGTGAAAAAAGGAGCAAAAATGCTATACCACATGAAGACAGAGAACCTAGCAAAACACATTATAAACAAAGTCAACTAACTTGCTAAACTTTCATTTTTCTCCATCATAAAAGAAATCTCAAGAAATTAAGCTAAACGGGTAGACAAGATTCGAACTTAACTGATGCTAATCTGACATAAGAACAACTGCAACCTTGTTGTCATAAGAAAGAGCTTGTAGGCGGTGCCAAGATTCTTATGTAGAAAGGAAGAGGTCCAGTGAAGCCCTTGGCTCTAGGTTTTACCAAATTCTTCGTACAGTACTTCTATGAAAAAGACTTTAAAATATCTTCACATAACAAACTTTAACTTATCCAGGCCACTAACTCTCAATTCTAGATTCGCCTCTAAATTAACCATTGCAACTTATAAAGACAGGCAAATTAGTAGGGCTACTATATTAATCCATGATCAACTATGCCCCAATACAAACTCTTCCAACGTAGCAAACTTTTCATACATTCATAACTTATGGACTTTAAATGAACAAGAGTCACAAATATGGCTAATTTCTATAAGAGTACCAACAATCAAACATAAAACATGTTTAAGTTCGAATAACAAAAGAAGAGGGATCTTTTGAAACTTATGCCACTAGCTATGTTTAACTAATTCATGCCAGAGAACAAAATGCTTTACATACCTCATTACTTCTTCAACTAATTCAAATGCAAAGTCAATCCAACTTACACTTCTGGATGTCCAACGTCTACAATAATTCACAACAACGTCAATGGTTAGCTAAAAGCCTTTTCGGGCCTCAAATTCCAAATCTTGCCCCTAATTTTATAAAATTTTCGGCTGTACCACGTCAATGGTTAGCTAAAAGCCTTTCCGGGCCTCAAATTCTATATCTTGCCCATAATTTTATAAAATTTTCAGCAGCACTTCCCCTAGAATATAGGCTGCCTCGAGAATAAAATTTGCTCAAAATAATCAACAATAACAATAACAACCCAACAATCAATAACTAGCCTTCCCAAGGCCATCACTTCACCAAATTCACTAAAGAACCTTATTTTAATCACAACTACCAAAATAGGACAACATACTTTATATACATATATATCATATTTAAGCACTCATTTAGGCTCCCAAAACCATATTACATCAATTAAATGGCAAATGCATACTTTCAACGTAACGTCACATTTAACTACATACATAAACTCCAATTTCGACTAGGCTTCAAATATATATATAAATATATATCCAATACTTCTTTCACCACATAAGGACCATAATCATGCTAGCTAAACATAATTCCATGGTTTCAAAATACTATAACGCTATAATCTTACATATCCAATTTTCAACTCTCAACCCCAAGATACCAAACTCACATTAACATGCTATTGTTTCAAGGTTTTCTTTCAATTTAACATACACCAACATACATACAATCTTTAGTTTACACAAAACAAGATTAGAATTCATCATACCTTTTAAACCCCTTTAGTGGATTCAAATCGCCAAAATTGTAGAACAAGGTTTTTTTTGGCCAACCAATGCTTCCATGCTACTTAGAGGACTCAATTACCCGACTTGTAACATCAAAATAATTGTAGAATTGAAAAAATGCGGATTGGGGTAAAGCACTGTAGCAACCCGAGAGGGTGCTACAACTAGGAGGATTTATTTAGGCTAGAAATAATTCTAAGTGTGGGGAACTTGTGTTCTTGTATAAGAGGGACATATGTAGATATATATAAATGTAGCAAAGAGAAAATCTTGGTTCCACAACCTTACACTTGCACCAATAGAATTGTAACACAACTTGAGTGGGCTAACTTTTAATTAATAGCTCTAGATTTTTTTTCCAAAGAATTAAAAGTGAGTCTTACATGTACACATGTGTATATATATAGATTTATACACATACACCTCTTTGAAATATTCCACTTTAATCCCAAACTTCCCAACAATAACACTTTGGTCCAAAATTCTCGTAACGGTTCCAATGCACATAAATACGGGTTCTAACAGTAAGGTTACTAATTGTTAGATATATTTATGTAACTTTTGTAATAGTAGAGAACCTAGAATTTTCAACAAATTTGCTTGATGCATAAGGAATGCAAAAATCATTATATAATAAGCTAGTGTGTCATAAAAGATAGTCAAGAAAGATATATTCTCCATAGGGATTAGTTCAAACAATGTTAAATTACGTCTTGGTGTAACACTGTTTAGGAGAACTTATGCACTATATTGAGAAGGTTATCAACCATAAGTAATCGAGTCAAATAAAAAAACTCGACTTAATTATGGAAAATTTGAGAGTTAAACAACAATAATTATATCATGCCTCGAGAGCGTACCCTAGGAGTAGCCAATACTCTTAAACCATTGCTTGTCTCCTAGAGAACAACTTAGTCCCATTAGTCATTCATTCATTAGCGAAAGACTTAGATGAAAATAGAGAATACTTATGTGGCCTCTCAACGTCAGCATTGTAGAAAGAAATTGTCACGACCCAACTTTTCATGTCATAATGGCTTGTTAGATCCTGCCTAAAGGCGAGCCAACCCAACCCACGGTACCCATCTTAAATCACTAAACATAGAAATACCAGTAAGTACTTATAACACAACCACAATCTATGTAGAATCTGAAAGTCATCTGCATAGAGCTACGATAGAATCAAGCACATACTCATATATATACATAATAGTTATAATAATAGTATACATAACCAAGAGAAACTCCTACATAGCAAGTAACAACTATAGAGAAAAAGACCAATGTCTCAATACAATATACGACCGCCAAATAGAAGGAGAGTGCGAAATGTCTAGAGCTGTTGATACTCACCAAAGTCTCCTGAATAGTCCATAAGCTTCTACTCAGCAACTGCAACTAGTACCTAGACAAGCACCATAGAAAGATACATAAATGTATGTGTGAGTATCGGTAACAAGCACCTAGTAGGCATCATCAGCAGACTAAGTGAAATACAATAAATATAGTATGCCAAAATGTATCGGTTAAAAAAGTAAGGGTGAGTACATAGAAATGTACCCAATAGGTTCAATCGACTAGGTAAGACAAATCAAATAAGTATGTGATAAAGGAGAATACTACCATCTACTAGGAAAGGGTTAGTGTATAATATTAATATCCATAAGAATATTATTAAAATAAAAATAATAGTAAATAATGCAATACAGACATATTGTATAAATGTAATGCGGAAGGTTGAATCACGACAGTCTCTGTGTTGGTGCATACATCTACTGAGTTGAAGCTACCAGATAGAACCCATGGGAGTCTTGTCATACCATATACAAAATTACTTAAGTGTCATGACAGCTGCTAGCACTGATAACACCTCGGTTGACTTTGAGACTAGTAAAGAGTTCTCCAGTATCTCGACAGACTCTGACGCTGATGATACCTCAGAGGAATTTGGCACCAATAAAGAGTTCCCTAGTATCTTGACATACTCTGACACCGATGATACCTTGGCGGACTCTAGCATTGGGGGAGAGATATCAGGTAATACTTCTGTCTCAGAGCCAGTGCAATTGTAATAACTTGAGTATTGTACGACATCATTAAACCTTGAGAAAATCATTACAAACAAAATGTAGACCAAGTGTCATCCCAAGGATTGAAACAAGAGTCATGTGCCTTGGTACTGGTCATGTAACCCTCATTATGTTTTGGAGCTTCTTGGGGCTAAGTATAGGGGCATGACTAGTGCCACGGGTCATGTGGCTTGCTACTGGCCATAGGACTAGCTGTATGGCCTTAAACGCAACATGAATGCCTTTTTAGGCTAAGTACCATGCCACGCCCTAGTCCCACAGATCGTGTGGCGTGGCAAGGCCGTGAGGCCCTCCGTAAAGTTTTTAGAGTGAAAATTTTTCTAAGTATAAATCACCATCTCGTAATGTTTTCATGAAGAATTTTCTAAGTGTTGGTATACGGCCTTGTCACGCAAACCATGTGGCTTCACACGGCCCTTGAAGGCATCCATGTGGTGCTTGTGTTTTCAAAAATTCTAAGTGTTGGTTCAAGGTTGCAACTTCCAAAGTTTTGCTAAAGTGTTGGTTCAAGGACACTCCACACGAGCCGTGGAGTGCCACATAGGCCATATGGGCTCAAGTGTAGTAGTTCTGGGAAATTTTTCCCTCCGTTTCATTAAGGGCATTCTCATAAATTCAATTATTTCTATTGGTCTTTTGGGGATTCCTATGATATCCTATGGTCATCTAAAGCCCTAAACCCCCTTTTAAACATTTAAAAATCACTCCTCACATTTTAAATTCTCTCAAAGACTACTCTCAAAGGAACTCATGTAAACTTTCAAATTGGGAGCAAGGGGACTCAATTCTTCTTCAAATTCTTTGGGGTTTTCTCTATCTTGGTGAAGGTATGTGGGTTCTGATCCTTGGTTACTTCCAACCAAGGAGATCCCAAATATATTCAAGAAATCTATATGAATTTTGCTTACTTTTATTTGGGGTTTTAAGTATTATGATTTCTTAAATTACAATAATGGATGAGTTATGTTTAACTGTTGATTTTAAGATGATTTAAGATTTGAAATATTCAATTTCATCATTTTTATGAACTTATGAATATGCATGGTCCCTTTAAGGCTTTGATCTAAGCATGTGTGATTTATATTTTGATTTGGTTATGGTTTTACTTTAATTTCATATTATATTACTGGTTTTGGATTGAATCTCAATTACCCATGCCATTCTCACAATATTTCATAAGCATATGCATTAAATGAGCATGGATTTATGAAATTACCTGTGGGTTAAGCTCATATATGTGTATATATAAATGTTTTCAGTGAGTTAAGTTCATATATTGGGTATGACAAGAATGTGATCAAATATATGTATATTGATTAAGACTCTTTGAGCATCATGGGTGTTTGCACCATATTGTTATAAGAATGAGCTATTCCTAATCATGAATATTATGAATCAAAGTAATGTTTATATATATTCTTGTAGGATGTTTGACTTAGCACTGATAGATTGGGAGTCCCCTCCCTTTTCTCATATTATATGCCTAACATAGGTCCTTCTGAAATGGGAGTGCCCGTAAAGAAGATTGCTTCATATGAAATAGGAGACCCGTAAGGTGAAGCGTAATATGATATATTTATGGTTTGAAAATCCTATCCGAAATAGAAGACCCGTAAGAAAGGTTAATTCATATGAAATGGGAGGCCCATAAAGTGAAGTATAGTTTATCTTTGACATGTAGACCACCTCTTTACCGATGAGGGGTAATCATTAAGATTCCAAGTAATAGCTCGCTTAGTCTTATTTATGTGGGTTGAGGTCACATCCCTACTTTATATATGAGCATTGCATTTCATGCACCATTAATTTTACAACATATTGTATACTACTCTCTTGATATATGATTTGTTCTATATTATGTGCCTTATCATATAACAACGAATGCAGGTTTGGTAAGTTACATGCATTTTATCCTGCATACTTAGTGCAGTCAATGTATTAACACATATTTTTCCTATATGATTTCACCATGTAGGAATCGAGGAGCCTTTCATCCACCGTATGATGTCTAGCTTGGATTTTAAGTAATACTTGTTGTGGTGAACCCTATCTTCCAAGGATAAGCCAGCGCCACATCCACTTATGTTGTTCATTTTCATTTCATTTACTTTGATGGTGAGCCCAGGATATGTCTTGGCCCCCTGACCTATCTTATGTAGAGGCATCATTAGACATATTGTGTACTCTCTTCGTTTAATGCTAAGTGTTCTATGTGATTCTTGATCATGGCTACTTACGAATTATTTATTATATAATGATCTTATTTTATGTTGTGGAAATATCCTAAGTCCCGAATTGCCCTTATAGAGTGAGTCATACTTACCCGCCCCTTAGTCATTATATGCTATATGCTATGTTAGTTCATGTCAATCCCTTTCCCTAAGATGTCCCTAGAGCATGAGCCCTACTTTCCCGTCCCTTAGAATTATGTGTCATTTTTTTTTAAAATGCGCTTCCAAATGAATGATGGGGATTTTGGTACTTGGAGGCTTATTTGGGGACCCTCAGGTTCCCATTCGCTGTATCACTTCTAGACCCTAGGTCCAGGTCATGACAGAGATGGTATTAGAGCCCTAGGTTTGTAATTAATCCTCGGAGTCCAACATGCTGCATCAAGTAGAGTTCTATTAATGGGGATGAAGTGCACCATGCCTATGAGTTAGGGACTACAACGATATTCTTGGAGTTGTCTCACTTCTTTATATCTTATGTCATGCTATGAATAGTTGATTTAGTTATTGACCTTGATGGTATCCTTGTGCTATTTCAGAAGATGCGTCGTGGTAGACCTGCTAGACCAGTCTTTGCTAATGAGAGTCCAACATCTTAAAGGCCTATGGATAAGCCTATCTCTAATGGTGAATTATATACGGCCTTTCCCATGCTTGCCATAGTAGTGACTACTCAGACTAGGTAGGCCAATCTTTCTCGGGACCCCACTTCAGTTTTTAGAGTGAGACATTTCACCCAGATGAACCCTCCGGAGTTTATTGGGTCTTAAGCTGATGAGGATGCTCAAGAGTTCATTGATGAGCTCACCAAGGTGTTGAATGTTATGGGTGTCACTTCTAAGGAAAGAGCTGAGCTGGCTCCTTATTAGTTGAAGGATGTGTCCTAGGTGTGGTATACACAGTGGTCTATGGAGAGACTTTGTGGGGATGCCGTTAAATTAGATGAATTCAAGCTTGCTTTTCTGGATCATCTCTTTCCACTTGAGCTTAGGGAGGCCAAGATAACAGAGTTTATCAACCTTAAGTAGGGTAATATGAGTGTGAGGGACTATGCCCTTAAGGTTACCAAGCTCTCCAAGTATGCTCCGGTACTAGTGGCTGACTCTCGTGCAAGGATGCACAAGTTCATTTCTGGTATCTCTAACTTGCTAGTGAAGGAGTGTCATGCAATGATGCTCATTTAGGACATGGATATATCTAGCATTATAGTGTATGTCAAACAGATTGAACGGGAGAAGCTCAAGGAAAGGAGAGTTCATGATGCTAAGAGAGCTCGATTTGGTGGTGGGTTCTCACATCCTAGAGCGGTTGTTTCCAATAGGGCCAAGGTTTAGGTAGTGAGTTATTAATGCTATAGTGCCTTCTCTTACGACATCAATTAGTGGTGGACCACGTTATCCCTTTTGTGAAAAGTGTGGGAAGCACCACTCGGGTGACTATTGGAGAATTTTGGATGCTTGCTTTGGGTGCGGCTATAAGAATCACAAAATTGCTGATTGTCCTAAGAATCCTCAAAAGGGTCAAGGCCAGGTGGCTTAAGGTGGATAAGGCCATTATAGAGCTCCTCAGGGTGGGGCTCAAAGGAACAACAGGTTTTATGCTCTCCATTCCCATCAGGAATTTGAAAAGGCCCCAGATGTTATTACCAATATGTTAAAAGTCTTTGATTTTGATGTTTGTGCCTTGCTTGACACGGGTGCAAATTTGTCTTTCATGAATCCTCTGTTGGTTGTTAAGTTTGGGTTGACTCCAAAAATTTTGAGGGATCCTTTCTCAATGTACACTCCTGTGGGTAAATCTATTGTGGCACATAGAGTCTATCGTGGTTGTCCTGTTTCTATGTTGCATAAGGTTTTTCTGTATGATCATGTGGAACTTCAAATGTATGATTTTGATGTAATTATAGGAATGGATTGGTTGCATGCATCATATGCCTCTATTGATTGTAGGACTCGAAGGTCAAGTTCCAACCTCTGGGTGGGCCCGTTCTTGAACGAAAGGGTAGTGAGTCTGCTATTAAGGGTTGGTTTTTTTCCTACCTCAGGGCTGGGAAGATGATCTCAAAGGGGTGTATGTATCAGATTGTGAGGGTTAAGGATGTGGAGTCCGAATTACCTACTTTTGAGTCCATTTCGATGTTGAATGAGTTCCCAAATATGTTCCACGAAGACTTGCCCCGTATTCCTCCTAAAAGGAAAGTAGACTTTGGCATAGACCTTCTACTAGATATTCAACCTATCTCTATTCCTCCCTATCATATGGCAGTGGCTGAGTTGAAAGAGTTGAAGGAGCAGTTGAAAGATTTGTTGAGAAGGGTTTTATCAGGCCATGTATATATCCATGGGGCACTCTGGTGTTATTTGTAATGAAGAAAGATGGATCTCCTTGGATATGTATTGGTTATAGGCAATTGAATAAGGTGAAAATTAAAAATAAGTATTTGTTGCCTAGCATCGATGACTTGTTTGATCAACTTCAAGGGGCTGCTTACTTTTCGAAGACTGATCTCTGTTTCGGGTATCATCAGTTGAAGGATGGAGAGTGTGATATTCCTATGATGACCTTTTGAACATGGTAGGGCATTTTGAGTTTGTGGTGATGTCGTTTAGCCTAACTAATACATTGGCCGTGTTTATGGATCTCATTAATCAAGTGTTCAAGCCATTCTTTGATAGCTTTGTGGTTATCTTCATTTATGATATCCTCATTTATTCCCAGAGTGAGTGGGAACATATAGATCATTTGAGGTTGATTTTGCAAACCTTGAGAGAGAAAAAGTTGTATGCCAAATTTAGCAAATGTGATTTTTGGTTGGACAAAGTTGCTTTTCTAGGTCATGTGGTAACTGGGGATAGTATAAAGGTTGATCTGAAGAAGACTGAGAAGGTGAAGAATTGGCCTAGACTGTTGACTCCATTAGATATTCGAAGCTTTCTTGGGCTACCGAGTTATTATAGAAGGTTCATTGGGGGGTTCTCATCTATGGCATCTCCATTGACTACATTGATTGAAAAGAAGGCTAAATTTGTGTGATCAGATGAGTGTGATAGGATTTTCCAAACTTTGAAGGATCGACTTATATCAGGTCTACTTTTAACCCTAACGAATGGTTTGGATGGATTTGTAGTATATTGTGATGTGTCTTGAATTGGATTGGGTTGTGTACTTATTTAACATGGTAAGGTAATAGCTTATGCATCCAGGCAATTGAAGGTGCATGAGCGTAATTTCCCAGCTCATGACCTTGAGTTAGAAGTGGTGGTATTTGCTTTGAAAGTTTGGAGACACTATTTGTATGGGGTGCATATTGATGTTTTCACTGATCCCAAGAGCTTGCAATATGTGTTCACTCAAAGAGACCTTAACTTGAGACAAAGGAGATGGTTGGAACTCCTAAAGGACTACAACATGAGTGTTCTATATCACCCCCCCCCCCCGCAAGGCAAATGTGGTAGTCGATGCTCTTAGTAGGGTTTTTATGGGAAGTGTGGCTCATGTAGAGGAGGAGAAGAAGGATTTGGCCAGGGATGTTCACTGTTTGTCTAGAATGGGTATTAAGTTAGCCGATTCCAATGATGGTGGTATACATGTTCAAAATGGGGCCAAATCCTTGGTGGTTGTTGATGTGAAAGGTAACCAAAACCTAGGTCTATCCTTGGTTGAATTGAAGTAATTGGTTGCCGAAAGGAATACTGAGGTTTTCTTCCTAGGGGGAGATGGTGTACTTGGTATCAAGATCGGTTATGTGTTCCATATGTGGATGATCTTAGGAGCGTGATCATGAGTGAAGCCCATAATTCTCCTTATTCTATTCACCCGAGATCTACTAAGATGTACCGAGATCTGAAGGAGGTGTATTGGTGGCATAGTATGAAGAAGGACATAGCCAAGTTTGTATCTTAATGCCTAAATCTTCAACAAGTAAAGGTGGACCATCAAAGGCCGGTGGGTTGGCTCAAGATTGAGATTCCTACTTGGAAGTAGGAAGATATAAATATGGACTTTGTGGTTGGGTTGCCTTGGACCCCGAAGCAATTTGACTCCATTTGGGTTATCATGGATTGGATGACCAAGTCGGTGAATTTCCTACTGGTTAAGACTACTTTTGGTGCTGAAAACTATGCAAAGTTGTACATCTGTGAGTTGGTAAGATTACATGGAGTGCCTAGGTCTATCATATCAGATCTTTACTTCAAGCTCATCTCGAGAAAACCCAAGTTATATGTATGTGGGTTTCATCCATTGGGTCTTTTAACCCATGGAGCCTGATCTTGCTTTTCATGAAAATTATATGTTTTCAAATTGTATTACTTATGGGTAGGGACTGGGTACTAAGGTTAAAATTGAGCACTACTTTTTATCCTCAAACCGATAGGGAAGCCGAGAGGACAATTCAAATGTTGGAGAATATGCTAAAGGCTTGTGTGTTGGAGTTTAAGGGTAATTGGGATGACCATCTTCTACTCATCGAGTTTGCTTATAATAATGCTTCCATGCTAGCATTAGTATGGCCCTGTTCGAGGCCCTGTATGGTAGGAGGTGTAGGTCTCTAGTTGGGTAGTTTATGTTAGGAAAGGTGGCTTTGATTGGCCCAGACATGGTGATGGAGGCTATGGAGAAAGTGAAACTAATTAGGGAGAGGTTGATTGGCCCAAAAGTCCTATTCGGATGTTAGAAAGAGGGACCTTGAATTCCAAGTTGGGCATTGGCTGTTTGTGAAAGTCTTACCTATGAAGGGAGTGATGCACTTTTGCAAAAAATGCCAAGCTAAGCCCCCGATATATAAGCCCTTATGAGGTTATTGAGCAGATTGGGAATGTGGTATATAGGGTGGAGTTAGCCCCGGATTTAAGTTCCATTCACCCTAGTCTTCCATGTGTCTATGTTGAGGAACATGGTTCACGTTAGAAATTTTTGATAGACAAGTGAAACGACTTCGTAATAAGGAAGAAGCTTCGATTAAGGTGCTTTGGAGGAAGCAACATGTGAAGAGTGCTACATGGGAGACGGAGTTACACATGATGAAGCGATACCTTTACCTTTTCCAATCTACTCAAGCCTAAGGTATTGGGTTCTCTTTTTTTTCCAATTGTGCCAATTCTTTCATTCTTGAGTCTCATGGCATCACATGTTTACATGTGGATTAAAATGATTTTTATGATGTTTTAAATAGTTTTAATATGTTTTGGCATGAGTTTGAAGTACCTTGTGATTTTCAAATAATGAGTTATGTATGGTATCCAGTGTTTAGAAGTTTTGTGTTCTAAGTCAAGCCTTTCAATCCTTGTTCTTGCACATTTGGAGATGAATATTCCTAAGGGGGGAGATGATGTAACGACCCTGGGTGTTCTATGATATCATTGAACCTTAAGAAAATCATTGCATACAAAATTTAGACCAAATGTCATATCAAGAAGGGTTACACGAGTCGTGTACCTTAACTTTTATCGTGTGACCCTCAGTGGCACAACACTTGGCCTTGACTTTTGTATTTTGGAGCTTGTTGGGGCCAAGTATAGGGGCACGACCAGTGCCACAGGTCGTGTGGCTTGCCACTGCATGTGGGACTGGTCGTATGACCTTATACGTAATGTGGGAAAGCCTTCTTAGGCTAAGTACCATGCCACACCAAAGTCCCATGGATCATGTAGCATGGCACGGGTAGTGAGACTGAAATGCCCAGACAATGTGCTTCGAAAATACCCATAATTATAATTTCTATATATCTCAAAATCCGTGCGTTATATAAAAAATTCTACTTCATATTCTCAATAAGGGGAAACAATTATGTGGGAAATAGGTATTACCCGTATTTTAGAAGACCCGTAGTGAAAAGTAATTTTCACTAATTTTTTGCAACACAGTGTCTGTCCATGCCCTAGTCACGATGCGCTAGGGCGCGGACTAGTGTAACTTGCCCTTCACGATAGGTCTGTGTTGTTCTAGTGGTGCGGACCATTGTTGGATTTTCCTTAATTTTTCTATTTCGGCCAAGGGCATTAGGGTCATAGCCCCATGCCCACTTATGCGTGAAAACACCCATACTTAGCCATTTTTCAACTCTATATCACTCAAAACTCTCACAAAAACCTCTCTAAGACATAACCAAAGATGTCATACCAAATTCAAGGATTTCAAGCTTAGCTTTGGAACTCAAAGATTCTCTTCAAGCTCTAAGTTTACTTCAAGCTCATCTCGAGAAAACCCAAGTTATATGTATGTGGGTTTCATCCATTGGGTCTTTTAACCCATGGAGCCCGATCTTGCTTTTCATGAAAATTATATGTTTTCAAATTGTATTACTTATGGGTATCTCTTATTATGAAATATGAGCATGATTTACATTGGGAATTTTATCAAGTACTGTTGATTACCCATGAATATTTATTTTAAGCTTACACTATGAGTTGATCTTTCTATATTGAGACTATGCATGTTTTGAGCTATGAAACTATGATCTATTATGAGATTTGATGATGGATTTCAAGATACCTTACATGAGGGTTTTACTGCATATTGGTGGATTGATTTGCATTAAGTTTTCTCATCTTATTTCACTATTTAATTGCATGATTTTGAACAAGTGTCATGAATCCACAATGTGTTTGATAAAATGTCAAGCGAAGAATTCTCAAGTTTTTGATGATCCATTGCATGATTTTGCAAGTCTCAGTTGTTGATGAGTTATTGAGTCTTATGCTAAGGTTTTTGCTCTTATAAATTGCGAGGCCTATTAGATGGGGTTATGAACTATGTTATGTGCCTTCCCCTTTAGTACAAGGCCGATTTCTACATAAAAGGGTTATGAACTATGTTCAATGCCTTACCCTCATGTATGAATCATTACTACTTACTATCTTATATGCACATGAGGGGCTTATGAACTATGTGGTATGCCTCACCCTCATGTACGATTCAATATTATGTATTATCTCATGCTTACATGTAGGGGTTATGACCTATGCTATATCTCCACCCTCATGTACCATCCATTATCTCGTGCTTACATGTAACGGCTATGACCTATACTATTTCTCCAGCCTTATGTACTACCCATTACCTACTAGAAGGGGTTATGACTTATGCTACATTCCTCACCCTCTAGTAAAAGGTATTTGGATGATCCAATCATGTCACTTTATTGTGATAAATAAGTTATGCAAGTATGATTATTCTCAAGCATGTTCTATCCTACACATTGGTTATGCATGGTATATTGAGCTTATGATCGTTGATTATGATTAAGCATCTTGTTATTATGGCTTATGATTCTTGTTGCATTTCATCCCGCATACTTACTACATTCAAATGTACTAACGCATACTTTATGCCTACATGATATCACCATGTAGAGACCGGAGCTCCATTTGATCATCCTCTTCCTCCATGTGGCTAGTTCGGTCCTTTTAAGCAAGCTTTGGTGAGTCCTCAATTATGAGGACAATATCTACTTATTTCATGTTAGGTTGAGACTTTTTCTCCATGTTGAATACTTATTATTATGAGGGTGAGCTCGGGGAGTGTCTTGGCCCCAACTCCAAACCTAAAGTAGAGGTGTTGTTGTATGTTAAGTTTGTGTATACTTTCGAGCTTGACTTATCTTATGATTTCTATGTTTATGAAGAATATACCCTTAGTCCCATTTTCCCTTTTTACTTAATTCTTGTTATTGCTCATTCACTTCTGCAACCAAAGATGTGTTCATGTTACAATCAAGAGGCTTGTTTGGGTTGTCTTTGGACTTTTCATTCACCGTGTCATGTCTAGGCCCTAGGCTTGGGTCGTGATAGAGGCTCTCCGTGAAGTTTTCCAAGAGAAAATTTTTCTAATTATAAATCACCATCTCATAACTTTGTCATGAAGAATCTTCTAAGTGTTGGTATACGACCTTATCACACGGACCGTGTAGCTTCACACGACTCGTGCAGTCGTCCTTGTGATGCTTGTGTGTTCAAAAATTCTAAGTGTTGGTTCAAGGTTACAACTTCCAAAGTTTTGCTTAAGTGTTGGTTCACGGGCACACCACACGAACCGTGGAGTACCATAAATCCTCAAGTGTAGTGATTTCGAGAAAATTTTCCCTCTATTTCACTAAGGGTGTTCTTGTAAATTTAGTTATTTCTATTAGTCTTTTGGGGATTCCTATGCTATCTTATGGCCATCTAAAGCCCTAAACCCTATTTGAAACATTCAAAACTCACTCCTAAGATTTTAAACTCTTTCAAAGACTACTCTCAAAGGAACTCTTGTGAACTTTCAACTTGGGAGCAAGGGGACTCAATACTTCTTCAAATTCTTTGGGGTTTTCTCCATCTTGGTGAAGCTATGTGGGTTTCGATCCTAGGTTATTTCCAATCAAGGAGACTCAAAATATTTTCAATAAATGTACATGAATTTTGCTTACTTTAATTTGGGGTTTTAAGTATGATGATTTTTTAAATTCTAATAATGGATGGGTTATGTTTATCTATTAATTTTAAGATGACTTAAGTTTTGAAATATTGAATTTCATCATTTTTACGAACCTGTGAAATATCCATGGCCCCTTTAAGGCGTTGATCTAAGAATGGGTGATTTATATTATAGTTCAAATGTGGATTTGGTTATGGTTTTACTTTAATTTCATGCTATATTATTGGTTTTTGATTGAATCTCAATTACCCATGTCATTCTCATGATTTTTCATAAGCATGGATTTATGAAATAACCGGTGGGTTAAGCTCACATATGTATACATATAACGTTTTTCGGTGAGTTAAGCTCATACAGTGGGTATGACAAGAATGTGATCACATATATGTCTATTGGTTTTGGCTCTTTGAGCATCATGGGTATTTGCACCATATTGTTATAAGAATGAGTTATTCCTAAGCATGAATATTATGAGTATAAGTTATGTTTTGACTTTTGAGCCTAATACATTGACATGAATGGAATAACTCACTCTTGAAATCATGTATGTATATTTGTATTCTTGTGGGATCTTTGACTTAGCACCGATAGATTAGGGGTCCCCACCCTTTCCTCAAACTATGTGAGTAATATCACGACCTAACCCCGTGGGCCATGACTTGTGCCAGAACTAGGCACCCAGACGTAAATACAAAGCCAGACAACAAATACAAATCTTATTTTACAGAAATTTCGGCAAAGTTTTTTTTTGTTTTATTGACTACCCAAACCCTGCATACAGAAAAGTCCCAGCACA
>DF368751.1:627-16310 GCA_000787875.1 Solanum virginianum
TACCTCCGTGAATGTAGGTCCGATAATAATAATAATTATTATATATATATATATAATTATTTTATTTAAGAGAAATGGCAAAATAGATACAAAAAGAGATCTAAAATTAAATAACCCCAAAAAACACACGCTCCTATAAATGATTTGCATGTGATTTTTCTTTGAATAATTATAGTATTTGAATCAGTTTATGCATGTATATGATCTACATCTGATTTCTTTTTTGGATATCTGTGATTTCGAGCATTAACATTAGCAAATTTAGAACAAATAAGAAAAATTCATCTAATATTTTTTTACTAAAATTTGAACCTAAAATCTCATTATTCATTCTCAATCGAATACTAGATCACACTTGTAGGTGCAGATTTACATATAATTTTCGTTTATAGTCTTAGTATTTGGACTTGTGCATACCTAAGTGATGTACATATGATGTTTTCATATATAGTTATGGTATTCAAACTTACTTGCGCATATCTAAATTATTACTTGTGATATATTTTTTTTTATAATTATGATGTTTGACTCAACAAAGCTAAAACAGATAAAAAAAATCATCTAATATTTTTCCATTTAAATTTAAAATTTCATAATTTAATAATTATAATGTCCAACTCAAAAAAACTAACAAATAAAAAAAATACCTAATATTTATTATTTAAATTTAAAACCTCATAATTCTCTATCGACATTATTAACCATTCACTAAATCATGCTAGATGTTGATTTACATGTGATTTTTGGAATTTTGTGGATTTTTATTCTATCCAATGTGTGAATTGTCATTCATGTCCATGTCAATTTTTTCAAATTTGTTTGACTTTTATTTTCTGTATATGTATCACAGGAATCTTTCACAGTTTCCATTAATAATAATTGAATTAATTAGTGCTATCACTTCACATTTTATTATGTTGGTGGAGCCTTTTTTCAGGCATTTCTGTCCCTTTCCCACACTCCTTTTTTATTGGTCCAACACATTCTTTATCGTATTTTATTTATATACATCGACAGTATTAATAATTATTTTTCAATAAAATTAACATATTTTAACTTGTTATAACATGTTATTTGTACCGATAGATGTAACCTTTTGATGGCAAATTTGTTTAAATCATTGTATTTTGTACGAGCTGGAGCATCAATATATCCATGTAAAAATTCACTTAAATTTAAAATAATTATAAAAGTGCAATTAGTTTAGTGTTAAGAATCTTAAATGATAAATTTATCAGAGTTTAAATCTTAGGTTTATTTTATAATTATACATGACTTATTTTTTAGGTTACTAATCCAACTTCTTATGAATGGTTACATATTATGATGGTTCAACAATTTTATATTACCAATGCATGTATGATAAAATCCTTTTTTGAAAAAAATAATGATGGCGTTCGAGCGAGTAATTTACTAAATTAAGTGAAGAAAAATGCATTCAATGAATTCTCTTTTTTGAAAAATTATCTGATCGTTTTGATTAGACATAAATGATTGAATCTTCTCGAAACAAAGAAAATAAAATCTAGTAAAATGGCAAAGGTTTCAAAGATTGCAAATTCCATACATGAAATTCTATTATTTTTTTTCGAATCTCCTTATATAAATTTCTGACTCACCTCAGAACCCAACTCCATTATTACTAGCCTCACAAAACTTGAATATTCAAAAACTTACTATATATATGTATATAACATAGCCACCTAATATGAATAGTTCCATTAGTAGAATAAGAAAAAAAAAAGGCAAGGGAATTCAAGAAGACTTTTAGCAAATGGGAAGTCTCCAAACAAAAAATCATAAAAGTAATCCAAATGCAAAAATCATTGAAGAGTTGAAGTATAAAGTAAGGTTACTTCAAGATGAGGTAAGTGAAATAATGTGTATAAGGGAAAATGAGAGTCAAATTTACAATCAAGAAATGATTATTTTTGCATTGAAAGAAGAAGAATGGAAGCAAGAAAAAAAGAAACTTGTGGAAGAATTGAATGATTTGAAGAAAAAATTGGAAGATGAAGCAAAGTTTGGAGTAAAAAATCAAGAAATGGTAAATGAAAAATGTGACAATAAAGAGTTTTTTCATATGTTGATGAGAAATTCATTGTTGGAGCAAATTAGAGAAGAGGAAGTTAGAAGAGATGAAGCTATTGAGAAGTGGAAAAGTCTCTACTTTGTTATTAAAAATGAGCTTGATCAACTTATTCAAAGGACAAATCAAGGTAACTATTAATTTCTTATTTTAGTTTCATATGTTTATAGTCCTCTTTTTGGTTTATGCCCTTTTCATGTAGGGATGAATGATTTGAAATTCGAGTTATTTCACAAAATAATACTCACAAGGTCGGGTCCTTCCCCGATCCTGTGCATAGCGGGAACTTAGTGAATCGAATTTGCTCTTTTTTTATTTTTAGCCCCAAATTCTATATTTGTGTTAAGATATCCACTTAATATGTATAAATAATTTATCTAGAATCGATTTATCTACCTCTATACAATCCAGAACTTATCAACTCAAAATTCTGAATCCGCTTCTGCTGTATTGTAAGATGCAAAATGAATTTTGTCATTCTTGATGATGTGTTTAATTTGTTTTCATAGGAGAAAGACTCTGTTGGACAAGAGAGGAAGTGGAATTATTAGAAGAGCTACATATGGAGTTGAAAGCAAAAGAAGAAGTCATTGCACATTTAAAAGAAAAAATTGCTTCAATGGAGAAAGAAGAATTAAAGAAGGAGAGGGAGATTGATATTTTGAGGCAAAGTTTGAAAATTATGAGTTACAACAAAAAAGTTTCTAAAGTTTTTTACAAAAACTAAAAATTTTACGGATTTGCATCAGGATAGACTGTCTATATCAGGTCCGATCACATGTGAACAAGGAATGCCTTGTGCACCGAGCAATCCATTTCTTAGAATTTCTACAATGCATTGCAAATAACGATATTTCTTTGGTTCTACTAAAACTATTTGACTTATTTTTTTTCTTTTTGATTATATTTTACAAGTAATATTCTAATACCCAAATAAACACCAATAAAAAATTATTGTAAAATGCTTATATAATATTAATAATAACATAGTGATGATAATTCTAATTAATTGCAAATGCTTATATAACATAGTGAATAATAATTCTTTCATTTATTTTTTGCTAAATCCAATTCCAAATGTGTTCTTCACCCCATCAACTGCACCTTGAGCCATGTGCTTCATTTGTGCTCCAGTCTAAAGCACAAACCAACAAGAAAAATAAATTAAATGTACCGAAAACATATTCTTTTTTAAAAAAAATATTCATTACCACGGTGTCCGGATCACTTTCCACCAACAATAGATATCAAATATCATTTATAAAAATAATAAATTAAATTACCTGGTGAAGAAATCCAGAATTTTGTTCCCTTTTTAGTAGAGCTGATTCACAAGCTCTTTGGATTGCATCTTCAAGTTTGTTAACAGAGGAATTTGCCTACAAAAATTGCAAGTTTATAAGAGTAGAAAAAAAAAAAGGAAAAAAATTAAGAACTTATCATACTGTAATTTTTTTAAACTTTGTTTCATTTTATATGAAGGTGATTCGATTAAATGATGAGTTAAAACATATAGAGAGATTCTTCGAACATATTAGAAATATTTTTAGAATTTGTAATATTAAACATGTCCAGATACTAGACTTAATATTTTTGAGATAAGGATCTTTCGGAAACAACCTCTATTTTTATGAGGTAATGATAAGATCTACATATATTTTGCTCTCCTCAAATCTAACTTGTGAAATTCCACTGGATATATTGTTGTGCTAAACATGTCTAGATACTATGATTATAAGAGAATATCATTAAGGGTGAAAATTGAAGTTTCAATTTAAAGATTTTCAAATATAGATAGATATATAGTATTTTATAATAACTCGGTATCTTCGGCTCGACTCTCTATACAAATCATAAATTTACAACCCAACCCATAAGTTTCAAATTTCTAAATCCACCTTTACTATATTATTTATTTTTTAATAATATCATATCAACTAAAACAAAAGAATAAATAATATATTCTAGGATATGATATTTCACCTCAGCTTGGCTATGGAATTGATCAGGATTGCATTGAGCACTTGCCATATTGATTCTTGATATATATATATATATATGTATGTATTAAATATAAAACTCCTTATATTTTGATGTTTTTGGTATTTAATATATATGAGAACCTTCTGGGCTGATGAGAAGTTTTTATAGAGAGATCCTTCAGTTTTGGATAATTGATGCACATTTTGCTGCTATTTTATCTGCCTTTTTGTGGCTAATTTTGTTTGACATTCAGAGAAATATGTTAATCCAAACATGATTTAGATATTATCATTTTTTATTTCATTTCATTCTTTTTTCAATTTTATCTCTCTTTTTTTAAGAAGAAGATAAATCTAGAAGATAAACACCTTGTTTGGATTGTTGTTACCTATTGTACTGTATTGTTAATTTAACTACAAGATTCGTTTTGATTGACGGAAAGACCTATCTTGGGTAACAATTGATTTAGTGTGATCATGTCGTTAATATTTTCTTTTCATTTTGACTTTATATATCATTTAATAACTCTATTTTATCATTTACCATGCCTTTTTGTAACAGCTCTATCACATATCCTACAATTTCATATAAGTTTATCATTCAAAGTATGAATGTATGACATAATATAACAATGAGGACCGATACCATCTATCCAGACATTGTATTTATTAAAAACAATACAATATAATAAAATACAACACAATATAATACATTATGAAATAATACATAACTACCATCCAAAGTGTACATGTAAATTGTAAAGAACATACTTTACTATTATAAACTACAATGTTCATCATCAAAAATCTTATTTGAACATATTAACCAGGTAGAGATGAGTGACCTCACATGACCTAATTCATGTTCACTCATAATGAATACTTGAGAACCCTTTTCTCCATGGGTTAGAAATCAAATTCACCAGTGCAAAGGATTCCAATATTTTTTTTTCTTTTGATGACATGGGATTCCAATTTTCTTCTGAGGATGGTAACAAGTGCAAAGGATAATAAATTCCTAATGCTTAAGCAGATACATAAATACATCAAAATACTGGCAACAATTGATAGTAAGCAACTATGCTCTAAAAGTAAGTTCTCTAGTTTAATTTCAGACCTTTTCATGGAGGCATACTCCAAAGTAACAACGCACAACCATAGAAACAAGACACCGGTCATTGGAAACATTCACTCGAGTACTTAATTTCCGATGGTTAAATATACCCGAGGGAGATTCCTATAGCATGCATTCAGTAGGTTAGTAGACGCGCACACAAACTGGCCAGAACACTACCATCATGAAAGGAAGGGTAAAACTTGAGACGGAAAACAAGAATTTCAATCTTCCAAACAAAGCCAAGCATGTCTTGGTACTTAATATACATGAACAACCAAGACAGACATAACCTAGATGAGCATTTTTAAGTGTTGCATAAGAAATTCGACTCTCCGAGAAAATGATACTACAGAAGACAGCTCAAGTTCCATGAGAAATGGTGAAATAGAATGAATGGTGTCACACAGTTTCCTCGAGAAATATCAATTGATAACCTGAGCTGCAGAATCACAAATTTGGGTAACCACTAACCACCATGTAATAACTATGAAGAACTCGATAACTACACCTAAATCCCAAATTAGGGTCGACTACAATCTACATGAATCTGTTATTCTACCTGTCATGACAAGAGAATTCATCCTACTATCAGGCACAGTCAACCTACACAGCCTTCCTTCTTTATCAGAAATCGGGGCCAGCAATGGTGTCACAACAATGACAATGTAACCATAAATTTTCCAACAATATCATCAGCTACAACTCAATCCCAAGCTCATTGAGGTCAGCATTATGAATCTTCATTATCATACATGCCATTTGATTCCATAATATTTCACTACTCCATACTTGAAACATATCTAACACTACGAGTTCTCTAATATGCTCTCATGATTATATACTAAAGAGGTCTTCTAGTTGATATCACCTATACAGATTTTCAACTTCCATTATTTTTTTAAAATCTTTTGCTAAAACTATCTCGATTTCGAGATATTTTATACAACTGTCTTCCATATAGAACCGTATTTTTGGGGATATATTTGCTTCTTACAGTTAATCAAACCGGCAAAACTCGAATCAGCTCATACATCTTAGAACTTAACAAAATTGATCAAACAAAGAGCAATTCCAGCTCTTAGAAACTACATACACCTCATAATCAGCTATATTCAACATATTACTTCATGTTAATAAACTCAGGACGCAAAGCCCGAAAAGCTTTCAAAATAACACAAAAAAATCGACTGCCTTTTTGTGGCTAATTTTGTTTGACATTCAGAGAAATATGTTAATCCAAACATGATTTAGATATTATCATTTTTTATTTCATTTCATTCTTTTTTCAATTCATTAAAAAAATGGTTTATTCCTTCAGAAACTGAACTACAACGTACCACATCATTGAAAATAGGCAGAGTAAACCCTAGTTAGGGAACGGAAACAGCACATATAGTTGTTTTTAGCAGGGGAAAGAGTTTTAGGTTATAGATTCAGTTGATATCGGAGTCATCAAAATCATCCTGAAAGCAATTGAAGAAGTCGGCGTCGGCGAGACGGAGGTGTTCACCGCTGCCGAGTGGACCTTCACCGAACATGTCGATTGCGTCCACGTCATCAACGTCCATAGCCATTGTTGATCCCTGTTCTTCCATGTCTGCTAAATAGTCTACTACCATTGGCTTCATTGTTGATTCTTCTTCTCCGATTCTTCGTCGTCTTCTTCTCTGCGGCGGTAAAACTCCCGAAGGTGCAATGGCCTATTTATAGAACGGGAATCGGGTCAAATATGGATCCGAAACCGATTATATTTTTTTTAATTTAAAATAAAGTTAATAATAAAAAGTAAATGTTTTTTTTTAGATTGACAAGCAATAAATTTTAATGTGTGATAAATATACGTGCATTATAAAAAATATTAAATTTTATTTATTGCTAGTATTTAAAATACATTTTAAAACAAACTATGCTTAATAATTATATATTGATAACTAATATTGATAAAAAAACAACTAGTATTTTCGATCTTACATGGTTAATACCCACAAAATGCACGGCATTTTGATACATTTTATATACTTTTAATTTAATATCACATGATACAAGAATCACATGATGCTGGAGCTTATGCTGATTCAAATCTGATAGTTTATTGTACCAATCAGATATCTCTGGATAAATACTCTGAAGCGAATCCAATTGCTAAGTAACCATCGTTGATTGGGTAGTTTGTCTACGTCACGCCATTTGATGTGTTGTTGAAGATAGTGTAAAACAATTATTTGTATAACTTATAAATCGTGGATAATAAACGATAGTGGACAATAACATATCTAATAAAATTTCACTAACTAAGTCTAGAGCGTATATAGATCACTACCTCGAGAAGGTAGAGAGGATATTTCTTAAAGACCCTCGCCTTGTGTGAACATGACTTATAAATGAAGTAAGATGTGAAAAACTAAAATGGAGGGCAAAGTTATTCCATTTCAAATAGTTAAAAGGTGCAAAATTGACCCTTTTTTTAGAGTTAAACAATATTAGAAATTGAAGTTGTCCCTTGTTCTTGGTTCTTTGTATGTACAAACATCAGGAGCATGTATCTGGTAAAAGAATCAATGGAATCTACAAAACAAAATGCTGAAAATGTAAGGTATTTTCTTCAGATTGCAGGATTAAGTGATTTCGAGAATAGCTCGACTCTGTTCAGGTGGCAAGCAGCAGCAGGATTTAGAAGGCAGTTACAGAAGCTCTCGTCGTCTTTTGGAAATGATGCTGGCAAAGGATGGTCCGGGATTACACCAACCTAGAAAGACGATACACATCAACAACCATATTTGCTCATGGCAACTACACAACAGAACGAGAGTGAGGGAAAGAGTATGGACCTTGTCTATATCGTTGTGAGCAGGAGTTTCATACCGAACAACTGTAACAGCCAAGCCAGAGCCATCTGATAGCTGGAATACTGATTGGATTTTACTGTATCAGAAGAAGAGAAAAGTAAGAAGAGGCTACAAACATTCTTCTTTTGCGAGCTATAGCATATTTGGACAAGAGTAATGAAGTTGTTACCCCTTGCCATATGTTGGTTCACCAAACACCTGCGCACGCTTATTATCTTTCAAAGCACCAGCTAAAATCTCACTTGCACTTGCAGTACCCTTGTTTACCTGACAAGCTTATGTTGGTTAGTTTGGCCTGGGGAGGGCACAAAATCGACGGAATCAGTGTGCGAAGGAACTTACCAGCACAGCTAGGGGTTAGGCTAATGTGGTCGACATAAATGACTTAAAGTATGAATTAACTTACCAGCACAGCTAGGGGTTCTGAAGCAGCTACCACATTGCTTCCATCTGTATCATAAATATCTCGAACGCCACGGCTATCACAAATGTATACAATCACACCTTTATCCAACCTGGTAGGCAGCGAAATCCATTGCATAGCGCAGTTTAGTCTTCTTACATAGCAGTAGCATTAGCACCAAAGGGGCAAACATTAAAATGCAAAAACTTGAAATATCAATATGCAGAACAAAAGAAAGAAAGCAACTTCATTGTATCACTGATTAATTTCATAATCTCTCTATTGTAAATTGAAAAATATTATTTGACTTTACTACGGCGTATAAAAAGAACTTTTCGTATTTAATAATATATGGACCCATGTGTCAATCTTACAGTTACGAATAAAATAGGGAAACAGTTGTATGGAGACTGACGCTCTTTTGGAACGAATTGAAAAGCAGAGGAAGACATTCAAGTTCAAACAGAGGGAGTACTGAAAAAGCACAAGTTATCGCAATGGTAGAAGATGTTTCGGTGTAAGCTTTTCTTCTTAGGATGGTGGTCTCCTGCATGTACCTCAACTAAGACCTCATATGGTTCCCCTCCGACTTTCTCAACAACTAAGCCACACCTTTGGGTGCATTCAGATGTAACTTAATGGGTGGTACACAGGAATCTGGTAAGAATACTTTACCAGAAAAAGAACAAAAGCAATTACTAATAAGGAACCACCAAGAGCACAACAACTTCGATTATAAGAGAACTGTGCTGTAGTTAAAGAGTTCATTCAATTCAGTGAGCTAAAAGAACATCAGACGCCTTTAATGCCTTCTTTCATTCCACAAATCAATTAAGAAATTACAACGGATAACCAAATTACAATAGCTTTTGTTGTCAACACCTACATCGAACCTTGAAATGATGTGTAATACTTACTGAAAAACTAGCATTCGAGTACGTTGGATCATCAAAAGAATAATAAGCAGACACTTAAAACTGGAAAATCCAAAACAAAAAAGCTTACCAAATTTTTGCTATCTCAACTCCTTCAGGGAAGAGACCACCACTGCACAAGTTTTCAACTTTCAGATCACAATTAAAGACTGCGAAATAAAGATATAGAAAGAGCTCATCACCTATTATCCCGAAGGTCCAAGACAAAGGCCTTAACATTGTTTTCCCTTAAGGCTTCAATCGCCTTTCTTACGGCACCTACAGGGAGATACACAACTATTTAGCTGGAATTTATGAAAAAACCACCCAGATGTTTAACTCTTCAAACATGTACGGAACTCATCACATTTCTAGAAAAGTTTAGTGGAAGTATGCATTAAACGATATATATCAAGGTAGCAATGTGAAGGGCAGGATTCACTTTCCAATGATTCATTGTCACTGATGGAAATGATATTTTCAGCTATGTCCTACTAACAGTGAGCACACCTATAAGATAAAGAAAAATTCTACACCATGACGAGAAAGTAGAAAAAAGGGTTCCCCAATTTGATGCAATGCATCTGCATGGTGACAAATGCTCCTTAGAAGGGGGGAAAAAAGATGTTGCGCCACTAATTCCCGTAAATGGGCGTCAATGGAACAAAAGATTTGAGTGTCGTCTGGTTGTCTAGTAAGTAGGATAATGTTTTTAATACTAGAAGTGGTTAATAACATGTTTTACCGGAAGCGTTCTGGTTGAATGTTGAAAGTTTGATGTATCCGATCTCAGGAGCATCATCTCCTTCAGTGGGTAGCTTGCAGATTCTTGATTTTACAGGATTCAGAGAAACTTTCTCCCGTCTGGAAGAAAGCAAATTATTAGTATTTGTTAAGACTATGCATCTCTAGCTAAGAAGATAAAAGAGCATGTTTAAGGCTAAAATGCATGAAGGCCATAGAAAACTTTAGAAGAGTTGAACAAGATGAACACACATCAATTGTAGCTGCCTTGTCTCGGATCCACGAAGTACAGTTAGTTCCACACCACTTCCTTCAGGTCCTCTGTATATCAACAAAAATAACAAATAACGCGAAAATAATATGTTAAAACACTTACGCTACAAAGAGAATCATTAGTAGAAACAGTCTGCAAACTTGTTGATGATATTAGGATCTTAGAAGCAGAAAATATTTTGAGATATTGACCTACATTTGCAACCTATTAGCCACATATTCTTCTTTATGAAATCACAAAAATACTTCTACTTCAACATGTTTTCCCTCATTAATCAGAAGTGATTCTGTCTCTACCAGGAACATTTCCAGTTTGATTCACTATAATGTGAAAAAAGACTAAGACCTCTGGATTAAAATTATAGCATGTTGACACTATATAAGTTTCTCATGAAGAAATTGAACTGTGAAGCATCAAATGACACTGCACTTTAGGACCAGAAGAGAAGAAAACTTACTGCAACCGTTCTGCTGCATCATATATACCCATGTTTTCAGTGCTGGTATTGTCAATTTGTAGGATGATGTCACCAGATGAGATGCCAGCTCTATTTGCAGGACCTCCTGGAGAAGCTGAAATAACGACCAGTCCAGGGGCTGATTCATTTTTCCCTGTTGGATAGCCAATAGACAACCCTACTCCAGTAAGTGCATTTTGAGTTCCTGACTGCCTTCAAAAAACATATGAAGAAATCTGTTTAGGCAGCAAAATTTCAATCAATCAGGGTGGAGATAACTCACCAGCTAAAAAGAACAGTGAAAGCAAGAACCATACCCGCAAACTTTTAAACTTTTCAGGCTCCAGAAAACGGGTGAAAGGGTCATCCAGAGTGGCAAGCATCTTTTTTATTGCTGCATCTGGAGAGAGTGTAGTGCAATGATTTACCGATATGTACATTTGAGGGATGGAATACTAATGCTGTAGCTGATACAAGTCATTTTAGACTTCAGACAAATTTAAAGCTCCAAGGTTGGTCATTGGAATCTGAATAATTATATCACTATTTTGATAAACAAAGTTTACTTCCACAAATGACATGGTTCCAGAAAACAGACTAGGTTTCTTAAAGTATTTCAGTCAGGTGACCTTGACCGAAATGTATATTCACAGACCAATGGGAACAATATCGCATCATGTCTGCGAAAAGGAAATACAAAAATGTACCGGGTACTATTTCGCTAAGCTTCATCTTTTTTTATACATGTTTGTATGATTAATTAGTACATTTTCCTTATATATAGATTGCACACTTTAGTCCCCTAGCTACTCATAATTATGAATTCTTCCTTTCAATCAGAAGCTTCAATGCAGCTACCTAGCAGATAAATTTCTTGCCTGAGTATTCTTGCAAAACATCATGCAGATAATCGCTGACAGATCACCTGAAAAAGGGGCAGAACTTACATGTTTCCTGTCTCGTGTTCATTGGTTCATTCCGTAGTGCATCTTCTCTGTACCTAAACCAACTTTGACCATTGAAGGTTTTGTCAATATACGCACGGTCAATTGTTCTCCATGCCTCCAAGAAAAGTAGATTTTCTTCAGTGAGAGCCACTGTAAAATGGGAAGAAAATAAGAGATTCATTACTTATATTCAAATAATCAAGTCTTACAAAATGGAAAAGCTTGACATGATCCATCAAACTGACAGACTTACAAGAAGGCGAGCTGACAACAGCAGCATTAACTGCCATAACCAGCATTAGTCCAATGCAGGACCGAACAAATATCTCAGGTACTATACTCTTAAATATTTCCGAATGCTTTAATGTTTTGCGGAGACTGGTTTTGAATTTTCTTGGTGGAAAAGCTAAGCCATTTTGTATAACCAGCAAACTTTGCTTATCTATGAATATTTTTCTACACCTCCGGATTGGCTGAGAAAACATATTATTTCTGTACATTTGCTCAATGTTGCATAAAGGAGAGCAACTTCCAGAGTTGTCATTGCCACTTCTTTTCAGACAGAATACAGGATCATTTAGCTGATATTTATTACTTCCACTGTACAAAGAATTCCATGAAAGCACCTGCAGAATGTTCAAAATATATGATCTTTAGATCTTTGAGAAGGTAAAACAAAAATTTTTACTGTTTGGCATAGTACTAAGCTTCTGCTATAAGGATTCAAAAGAGCCATTATAAAATCTCGGTCCCTTTCTATGTAAATCTGAAGGTTATTGACGAAGCTTACTTGACTACCTATATCGTGTACATTTGCATTTTTGCACCAAAAACACAAAGACAAAGAGAGAGACAAGAAGCTTTTAGTTTGGTGATGCTTTACGTCTTGTTTTCAAATCGAACATCTTGATTGTGTTCCTTCTAGATGGTCCACCATATACAAGCAGGAAGGATTCCTCATATTCATTTCTTAACATTCCCAGCTCCTTTAATATTAACTCAAGGGAAAAGGCTTAAATTTTCCCTGTGTACTATTTAAATTGAGCAACATTGCCCTTCATAAACTTTTGGTCTAATATTACCCCCTCCGCAGAGAAGAAGTCTCATTTTTACCCTTGACCCCTAATGGAGCTCCAAAGTAAGGTTGAGGGGTTAATTTGGACATTTCTTCTCAAAGAATTTGGACACATTGATTCCACCAATTTTATGCTGGAGTTCATATTAATGAAAAGAACAAATACTTGACCATTTGCTAACAACAAGAACATGAACGAACCAGAACTGTAACAAAGGCTAAATTGAGGGAGTTTAAATAGTTCATGGGGAAATTTGGACCTTTTCCGGTGATGAAATAATAATATTGAAATATATGCTTTTGGCCTTAATAGGCCCATTATGTACCAGTGCTGAAATGAAATCAGCATGAATAGAGTGGACTGGATATAGAGGATCCATGTACCATGCCCCAACTAGTTTGATTTTGACGCATGGTTAATACTCATATGAACGAGCCAAGTGATCAAATTGTATCTCTCTGATTGAAGCCTCTTGAGTAGTGTTCCCCAGTTGATTCCAAATCTCAAAAATCTTTTAAATTCTACTTTTCATTTAACACACTAAATATCCTGAGATTCGCATTAAATCAAAAATAATATAAAGTTTCAATCTTTACTCGGATCATTGGCTCCGGAAACTCTAAAATACGTAAGCATGCTTTTCTACTACGTAAATTGAAACAGGAGGATTTCCATGTTACTTCAACGTTTCACATTTGAGTAAACAAACTTACTAAATAGTGAACTCTCTCAGTTTTGATCTATATTACACTCTTCCCCTTTCAAGAAGTTCATAGTTATTACACACCGCTCAGTCCATAAAATTATTTAATCCGGGTCAGGTTATGGGTACCTTTATCATTCCTCTGGACTTTGACGAATGGACAGAAATCACTAGCTTTTCACCTCTCCTGAACTCATTTTACACATTAATACTTTTCTAATCAAACTAAAAACTCAAGCTAATTAATATCTTCTTCCAACATTCAACCTGAGCCAAGTTTCTATCAGAAACAACCTCTCCCTACCTCTGAGGTATGGGCAATGGGCAGAGCCAGGTACGAGCCAAGGGGTTCCATCCGAACTCCTTCTATGGATAATTACACTATTTATACATGGTCAAACGTGTTTGTGTGCCATTAATGAAAATTTTGGTTCCACCAATAGATAGAGAAAAAGCCTAGGTACACTCTACCCTTCTCAAACTCCACTTGGTGGGACTACACTAGGTATGTTTTTTCTTCTACTAACATTCACACTACACAAACTCAAATTAGTACTATTTAAGCTCAATTTCCAGACAAAAACCTTAACATGAATTGAAACATTGGGGAATTGATAAAATCAAGAACACCAACAAAAGAAGATATATTAATATGCAATATTAGAGAATTTGCATACTTGAGCAAATGGGGTTATTTCGAGAACCATAAAAAACTTGACTTTCCAATTTTCACATACCTTAAAAGAAATATTAGAGAATTTGCCCACTTGAGCAAATGGGGTTATTTCGAGAACCATAAAAAACTTGACTTTCCAATTTTCACATACCTTAAAAGAAATATTAGAGAATTTGCCCACTTGAGCAAATGGGGTTATTTCAAGAAGCATAAAAAACTTGACTTTACAATTTTGACATACCTTAAAAGAAATGGTGGGGTTTCTTCTGGTGATGTTGAATGAAGGAGAGCTTCCCAGAAGAGCTTCCATTGCTAATTCAGAAAAGAAATGCTCAATTCCAGCCACAAAAGATTCCACTTTTGTTTTCCATTTTATTTATTATCCTTTCGTTTTTCTTTATTTCTTTTTTCTTTTTAATTTTTAAAAAATTGCGGAAGCTTTCTTATTAATTTGAATTCATAATCTTATATTGAAAATGAAATAACTCGATTCTTTTTTTGATATTTTATAGTAAATTTCTATTTAATTTGAAAAATAATCAATTCAAATTATGTTAAGAAATTATCTTTTTAAAAAATAAAATATTATCTATTATAAATAGTTTCAAAATGCAAACACATAAAATTTTGATTAAGGGTGAAAATGAAAGTATAAACAATCAATTTTGGTAGTGGCTCAAATTTTCCTCTAGTCTTTCTTATCTTTTTTTTTTTAATAAAAGATTTAATTTGATTATTAAGTAAATTAGAGACATCATAACTCACAAATTAATAATTAATTTTCATTAAATCCTTTGAATAATGACTCTCTCTTTTCTTTAATCCAAATATTATAACAGATTAAAGTTAACAAAAGAGGTATTAACTTTGGATTATTATCTTAGACAAAAATTTTAGACTTACAAAATTGAAGAACTACATTTTCTTTTTGAAGAAAATCAATTTGTTTTAAAAAGTATTTCTAAAACATTGATAAAAAATCATTTTTTTTTTCTAAAAAGCATTTGAAAATGTACTTTTTCAGAAAAAAAGAATTTAAAAGTTTTTTTTTTCCTTTTTTTTTCCCTCTACACCAAAATAGAAGAGGTAAAATTTTGTCTTAGAAATGGTGGAGGGTAGATGACAAGAAGGAAGAAGTTTTCCTCCCATAAATTGGGCAATGGTGAAGAAAAAGGTTAGAGTCTTCACTCTTTATTAAAGGGCACCAATTTTGTTGAGTTTTCTCTTTTTCATACATTTAGCCTTTCTTCTACTCTTTAAAGTTGAAGTCTTTATGATTTGCGGTACAAGCGGAGCCGTGTAGTTTGAGAGTCTTCGAGCTCTTGTTTATTCCATTGAAGAATGCCAATATTTATAGGACACGGATACAAGCCCTAGAAACCCTAGAAACCCTAGGCCCATACTCAAATGCAAATTGTTTGATTTTTCACTCTTCTCCTTGCAAAACGCAGGATG
>DF368750.1:17267-28929 GCA_000787875.1 Solanum virginianum
ACACATAAAATACGATTAAATCATACCTTTTCCTTCCAACTTCATACTTAAGCTAGGATTGCCAAAAGTGGAGAATAAATATTTTTCTTGCCCCAACAACACCTCCAAGCTACTTAGGAGCCTCAAGATAGTAGCTTTGCAACATCAAAATAATTTTGGGAAGGCTAGAAATTTTTTTCCAAATTTGTGGAGCCTCAAGATAGTAGCTTTGCAACATCAAAATAATTTTGGAAAGGCTAGAAATGTTTTTCCAAATTTGCATACTCTTAACCGTAGCTATGGTTTTGGTTCTCTTAAGTTTTCTAGATTTTTTTCTAAGTGAGGAAATCTTAAGAAATGTAGAGAATGATCTTATACAAACCCATATATATAGACTTCCATACAAGACTTTCCAAGTGTACCACACTTGGCCCAATCAAAATTCAACACCCATCAAGTGGATCCCACCTTATCTTCCAGAACCAACTTTCAAAAATTCCACTTGGGTTCTAAACTTTCCAATAATGTCACTTTGGTCCCAAACTCTCCAATAATACCATTTTAGTCCCCAAACTTCCAATAATACCACTTTGACCCCAAATTCCCATAACGGTTCCAATGTACAAAAATACGGGTTCTAACATCCTCCCCCTCTTTAGAACATTCGTACTCAAATGTTACACCAGTCTTACGAACCACGTAGACAACTTAAGGGGAGTTTCCTTTCCATTTGCTCTTTAGCTTCCCAGGGGGTTACCCATCCTAGTACTACTCTCGTCCAAGCACGCTTAACTTAACTTCGAAGTTCTGATGGGATCCGGTGCATTAATACTGGTATGATCGCATCCGAGGATTTCCTTTCAGCTATCACAACAATACATTCCATGTTCACAATTTACTTATCAAGCAACAAAGTCCAGTAGAATATTGAATTATCTGTCCATTCAATACCTGGTTTCTCTCGGAGACATCACTGTAACCAAAATAATCTGTCAGAAAAAAAGGAGTCATCTTAATAACACCGCTCTATCGCATGATCTAAGATCAGAAAGATGAGTAATATCCTAAATGTCCTGTAGCCTCCTGTTTATAGATGTGGGGCCCGACACACCGATAAACAAGACTCTACTAGACACGGTCTGTGGACACTCCAAGGATGAACCGCTCCGATACCACTTCTATCACGATCCAACCCCGTGGGCCGTGATTACTGCCCGATTGGGCACCTAGGCACAAACGCAAAGCCAGATTATAAAAGATGTTTTATTATATTTTTTTCTTTCATAATACATGGCTAGTCGTACAACCTGGGCACAACCCACACGTGTATGTATCCACAAACCTCTAACAAACGAAAAGAATCATAGGACGGGACAGGGCCCCATCGTACCCTGAACGGATGTATACATATACATAATGCAAATTAACAAAACCACGCATATCTACCACAGTGGGCTCCGGAGTACAAGAACACTTCAATATCAGATGGAGGTTCTAAGCTGAGGATCACTAACCTGTACGTCGATACCAGCGGGCATGAAACGCAGCCCCCAAAGAAAGGGGGTCAGTACGAAATACATACCAAATATGTAAAGCAGAATGTACAGTATATAAATAAGAGTAATAATCAAAATCAAATGCATATCCAAAACATCAAAAGATTTATTTCCAAAATACCAAATCATGCCGAATGGATTGGAATCGATGGTGACCTCCAAAACCTATGCTATCCACCGCAATCGCCAAGAAGTTCAAATTCTCGAAATCTCCATCACATATCAAACATAGGATAGGTGAGCCAGGCGTCCCTATACTCACAAATCCTAATACAGAAATGGCATAGTGCAAAAGTTGGGTCGCTCGGATTAACAAATCGTGCCTACTAAAGATATGCAATGGACCAGTCGAGTTATCGAGTCGCACCTACTAAGAATATGTCCTGGACCACTCGGGTTATCGAGTCGCGCCCACTAAGAATATGTCTTGGACCGCTCGGGTTATCGAGTCACGCCCATTAAGAATATGTCCTGGACTGCTCGCGTTATCGAGTCACGCCCACTAAGAATATATCCTGAACCTCTTGGGTTATCGAGTCGCGCCCACTAAGAATATGTACTGGACCGCTAGGGTTATTGAGTCGTGCCCACTGTTAGTATGGCCTGGACCGCTCGGGTTATCGAGTTGCGCCCAGGCATAATGCCAATATCAAGAGCCCAGCTCCTTATAATTCCAAACTAAGCAAAGTCGGTCCATGGGCAAACTGACCCGTCGTATCTAGCCAACATTGGAACACACATATATATATATAACATATCCGCATGACAACAACCGGTCTGGGAACCGATGAAGGGTATCATAATAGGCACGAGCAGAGTTGTGAGAATCATAAGCATAAAAATAAGTATCATAAATCCAAAAGATAAGTAAAATATTCATATTTGAAATCAAAATAAGATTTATCCCAAATTCTTTCAAAGTTACCAAAAAAAATAAGCATCATAAATCCAAAAGATAAGTAAAATATTCATATTTGAAATCAAAATAAGATTTATCCCAAATTCTTTCAAAGTTACCAAAATCACTTAAAAGGGCATCATGGGACCCATAGCCGATGAGAACCCGAACTAACCCAACCTACGAAGAACATACTCATCCTAAATTATACAAACTCCTAAGAGGCATTTCAAAACCATTTCCAAGGCAATCCGAGCTTTTATCAGAAATTATGGACATTTATACTTTTAAAACTTTTAATAAATAAATTCCTTAAAAATTTATCAAATTTCCCATATTTTGCAACTTACCACTTTAAAAACATAAGAGTCAATATTATGACAAAGTTAACACCAGAGTGCCAAGGAATGAATACGAACTGTACACAGGCTCGAATTGCGGGAATAAAGTTCGTATCATAACCTATATCTTTCTAAGACATGCCAAAAAGTAGGATAACTTTACATATTTCAAACGTCCTCCAATCCAATCCAAATGCAAACTTAATCCAACTTATGCTTCGAGAGGCTCAAAGTCTACAAATAATCCATAACCATACCGAACAATTAGGTAAAGACTTCTTAGTTCTAAATTCTAAATTTACCCTTAATTCTACATCCGGGATGTCCAATTTCTACAATTAATTTATAACAATGTCAAATAATTAACTAAAGATTTCATGACATAAATTCTAAATTTACCCTTAATCTTACGAAAAAATTTGACAGCATCTCCCCTTAAAATTATGCTACCCCGAGATTCCAACTCGTCGGCTCAAATCAACCAACAACAACAACAACAACCCACAATATCAAGAATCTATTCCATATGCCATTACAACACCAAATATACTAAATATTATCATTTTACAATACTTATAAAAACTGGACAGCATACTCACATGTATATTTACTTGAGCAATATAACAACAATAACTTCAATTATCATCATTTAATCATATTTCCAAAACTGGACAACATACTAATATATACATTTAGGTGATTTCCATCCATTCATTCACACTATAATAACCATATCATGCCAACCGAACATCAATTCATCATTCCAACCCAACATAACACTATATATACATACATGTACCAATTCAGCCCCAATATTCCATATAAACATGAAGTATATATATATATATATATATATATATACACACACCTCCATACAAGACTTGCAAAGTGTACCACACTTGGCTCAATCAAAATTCAACACCCATCAAGTGGGTCCCACCTTATTTTCTAGAACCAACTTTTACAAATTCCACTTGGGTCCCAAACTTTTTAATAATGTCACTTTGGTTCCAAACTCTCTAATAATACCACTTTAGTCCCCAAACTTCCAATAATACCACTTTGGCCCTAAATACCCATAATGGTTCCAATGTTCAAAAACTACAGGTTTAGTGTGTCATTGTTCAGTTCACATTAGCTAACCATTGTCATTTGTTTATGACACTTGCAGATAATATGGGTCCATGACCAAAACCAACCAAATCTAGGGACGCTCCAAGGTCTCACCTACATGATTCTCTAACGGTTTCAACAAGTGAAGGCGGGGCAGGCAGCTCAGACAATGATTCCTTCAGAGGATCTGCGTTCTGTTATATTGGACGTGTCTCACCTCACTCCCCACGCACTACCAGAGCTTATGCAGCGAGTAGTCACATAGCCCCCCATTCTGAGGAGGGGGTCCTGGATGCGTGACCTGAGGAGGAATATGTACACATGGAGGCGAAATAGGTAGAAGAACTGGCGTGCACCCCAGAAGCTCAACAACAGGCTGATGAGATAGATCTTTGGGATAACAATGATGAGGGGATACGGTATGCAGTCTCTCAGACACCTGACCTTGGGACTGCAAGGTGGCTCATTGTGTTCTTGCACGTCCGATGGACAATCCCTGGCTCTAAGAAAATTTTCATTCAAGGGATTCTTAATGGCACTTCGGGGTTTCACAATTGACCTGTCGCACCTGAAATTTGAGTCATCACAGATCAACTTGATGCAATCCTTGACATAAGAGACACTTTTGACTCACACCAGTTCAACTGGATAGCTAAACCACCAGGTTATTATGGCCCTGCAATTGTTGAAGAATTTTACTCTAACTATGCTACTAATTTGTTGAATTCTATTCAGGGTGATTATTCCATGAGGATAAAGAAGCAGGATGCCCTTAAATTAGCCTCACAGGATCATGTCATGATGCGAGGTACAAATGTAGACATTTCTTAGACAACCATCAACATGTTCCTATTTAACTCGACTACCGAGCACCACCAGATGGCCAATTTATGACCCGATATGCATAGATTACAGACGAAGAGCTCATGTCTGATTTGGCATCCAAAACTACATTGCTACAATGGATAGCAGAACAAATTGCCATATAAGGAGCTGACGCACCTTGGGCCACAAACCTATGAGTATGGATTGCCAAGTCATCTTTGAACTTTGATGCCAAATTTTGGTGGTCCGTCGTTCTGGCAAGACTTTGTCCTATGTTTAATGATAATACGCTTCAACCTTCTTATGCATCCTTGATAGCATGTTTGATGTCAAAGTACGGAATAAATGTGGGATGAGTTATTATTATGGAAATGTGAGATCAGGTTGGCATGTCTTACCCATGCATGATCCAAACATTTTGGCGCTTGGCCGATGTCCCTACCACACGATATTTGGATGGCAGGATAACTCTTATAGGTCTGCTGAACATTGTATTAATCAAAGATGTTACTAATCCGCTTATGGGAGCAAGAACAAGCACACTAGGGGGCCCGACAACCTTTCCACAAGTAGCCCATAATAACCTTTGCCAATCGAGGATTATAATAGGGTCCTAGCTTCAGGAGGAGCTTTCGAGCAACTCGGGTACAGTGGTATAGCTCTTCCAGTTCAATAAGGGTATGCCTATGTTCCCTATGAGCTTTTAGCCCGAGTAGTGATAGACTAGCGGCAAACACGGGCCATTATGGATTACATTATTAAAAGGATACCTCATGTGGTTCATTCTCATGTACAACAAGCTATGGCACAATGTGATGCCGAACATGTGGCCCAAATAAATGCCCTCTAAAGCTAGATCAACACTCTAGAGGCATATATTTATTCCATGTTTGGGAGTAAGTCCGGGGAAGTTGTAGAATCTTATTCAAATGGTAAATAAGCTAAAAGCCTAAATGGTACAGCTGATAAAGCAATACCAACCCGCAACGCCAGTACCACCTCTGGAATCATGGATGCAGTTATTCAATGCTCCTGTAACACCTGATTTGAATGAGACTTGGGGAGTTCCACCTGGACCAATTGCTACCCCTGCACCACCTCTGGCTCAGCCCCATAAGAAGGACAAGGGTAAGCGATTCAGCAGCCACAGAAGCAGCCATCCAGACCCTCCAGGAGGATCTGGACACACCAACACAACCGATGGCTAGGGCGTCTTAGGAATGTTCCTCCCCTCTATGTGATATTTCATTTTTACTAGAATGTAGTGGGGACACTACATCATCTTTTTGGTGGGGGTGGGGCATCCTGACACTTGAGAGTTTTTCTTACCATGTTTCTTTTTTCTCAAGTTCACTATCTAGTAGAGCTGGCATGTTTAGGTTATTTTTTTTAAAATATGATGTTTGTATAGATGCAAATGCTTATTTAAGTTATGGGTAACTCGTGCTTGATATGTGAAAAATGCCCCAAAATTAAACATTACATTCTTCCTAACATGCTTGTATGATTTTTGGGAAAATATATTATGTATTGCATGCTCGACATCTTAATGACATAAGCATGACTGTGTTGTTTAGTGCTAATTAGTGCAATTAATGTGCCATATGCGTGTGAGAATATTTGACTAAGTTTGTACTAGTACGCTAGAACTTGCCTGGTTAATCCCAAGAAAACAATTGAATTACTGGATTAAGGATGTAATCCTAGGCCATTTTTGATAACTAGTCACTTAACCTAAAATTGACCTACCAAATGACGTTATTCCCTTTTGAACCAAAAATTGAGCCATAATAGACCTTTTCTTTGAAATCACCCAAAACTCACCTCCCTTATCTGTTCGTATACAATTACATTGCCCTGGTCTCTCCAAAGACATTGTGAACCTTAAAGTTAGGCTTAAAAACTAAGTTGAGGGTGACTTATGTTGGCCTTGGTCTTTAGAAAGGCATCGTGTACCTCAAACATAAGCCAAAAGCTTAAGTTGAGGGTGGCTATTGTAGGAGGAACGAAAAAATAAAGTGTGAAAAAAGCTTGGTGAAAAGCAAAAGAAGAGAAATCTGGGGTATAACCATAAAAAAAAATTATATAATAATAATAATAATAATAATAATAATAATAATAAGCATGGTGACCACACCAGGGTAAAGAAAATTGGAAAAGGAGGGACAAAAAGAACCTAGAAGGTTGAGATTTGAGTGTTAGAATAAAATAGTGTTTTGGGGGAAAATTTAGTCACTTTAAGTCCTATAAACATCCCACCTTAGCCTGAGCCTATGTTACAAGCCACAAAAGTCCTAATGTGATCGTAAAGAGGCCATTCAAGAGTCGAGAAAATTTAGTCACTTTAAGTCCTATAAACACCCCCCCTTAGCCTGAGCCTATGTTACAAGCCACAAAAGTCCTAATGTGATCGTAAAGAGGCCATTCAAGAGTCGAGGTGGTAAAAATAAAGGCAAACCTATGGCATGTACTTGTGCATTGAATGGATGTTTTTGTGAGTGTCAGTGTATACATTCCAGTCTCTGCTTTACATGGATAATTGGTGTGTGAGACTTCTATTTTGGTGAGGGCACTACTTTTGCACTTGTTTGCTTCTATTGCAACTCATTCATCTTTGTTCCTGAAAGCATGTCAGCTTATTGTACATGATGATGTTAACCTTGATTTATGTGGGTATGTTTGGGGATATAAGGATATTTTACATAAGTTTTTGGGGTACAGATGTTGGAAATCGAATAGTTACCCATAGTTGTAATAGAGCGCTTGCATTTATACTTTGTTTTATTAAGTTGTTATTGCTTGAGGACAAGCAATCATTCTAAGTTGAGGGTGTTGATGAGGTGTTGAAATACGCCTTTTATAATGCTTTAAACATAGGATTTTTGTATGTTCTCAAGCAAAATTTGTTGGTTTGATGTGTGTTTTGATTATTTTTCAGAAAAAAATAAAGCATGGGAAACGGGAAATTCACAGCAAAAGTGGTGATTAAAGAGCATGAATGGGAACCAAGTGAAGGCACACGACCCATACAAAGTTGGCACGACCTGTGGTATGTGGCGTGCACGAAAAGCTAGAGTAATACTAGACGCATGATCCTCTCTTTGTACGGACCGTACAAGGTGGCACGACCCATGGTATTTGCCGTGGAGGTGACGGAAAACATCAAGTACCATTGAAAATGCAAGCATGGACCAGGACTCTCTTTGTACGGAGTGTACAAGGCGACATGGGGTGTAACAGTGAACCATGGAGGTGACGTGAGAAAGGATTACATCAAAAAGAACAAGGAATTAAAGTGAGGGAGTACGCTCTGTACATACAGACTATACAAGGCGAAACAGGTTGTAGCAAATAATCGTGGAGGTAACGCAAGAAAGTATTACTGTTGAAAAGCACAAGGAATTGAAGTGAGGGAGTACGGTTCATACATACGGACCATGCAAGCTAACACGGGCTGTACAGGGTCCCGTTACCATGCCGACAACTTTTTATTATTTTAAGTTAAAGTAGTTTTTCTTACTTTATATATATATATATGATGTTATATTTTGAGGGTATTATGCAGAGAGGAGGAGTGACGGCTTAGAGCATTCTTGAGCTCAAGAACATCTCCCTTAACTTCTCTTTTCTCATTTTCTTTAGATCTAAATCTTGTAAGTGAAGATTATTCATTTCTTTGAAGAAAGTTAACCTTGTGAGCTGTGGATTCATTATTATTTCAAGTTTTCTCTTGTATTTCTTGGATCTATTGTTAAGTCAAGAGTAAGTTTTTCATTATGATTTCTTCATATTATTGTGATTATTTGGTTTTCTTAACTATGCTAGACTAGATCTATATCTAGGATTGTGTGAACCATGACAATCCAATAAAATGAACTAACTTGTGGTAGATTTTGGGATTAATACATGTATATATTGTAATATTCTTTATTTTAATTTCTTCCTCAATGAAGTCGACACATTGAGAACATGCCTGTTTTCTTTACATGCCTGTATTCTTTACATGCCATGAAAGGATGTACTGATTATGACAAGAATCCTACAACAGAAATTTGGGTTTTTTAACCCAGTCCAAGTACTTGAGATAGTTCTTTCATAAATTATTAAATCTATAAAATATTTGAAAGCTAGTTGTCGTTGTTATTATTCTTATTCTTTGATTGGAAATTAGTTATCACTGCATTTGTTTCATTATTTTAGAAACTAATACTGCAAAAAAAAAAAAAAAAAAACAAAACCCCCTATTTAGTTTACTTATTATTGTTTTGTTCTGGGATTAGGTATTATAACTGAAAATGTCATTAATAGAGCTAATCTTACGCATTTCCTTTGGGATCGACCTCAACTCTGGTTGAGTTCTATATTTTATCAACGACCATTTTACCATTCCTATCGGGAGTGTAAATTTGGGCGTATCGGAGGTCCTTCTCAATAACGGAGGTCCTTCTCAATAACAGAGTTCCTTTCTAAGGCCAAGTTTAATGTTAGTTCAACCTCTTTCAGCTTTTTTGTCAGGACAGACTCGTGTTCACTAATCTTTCTTTTTAGCTTAACATCAGACTTATTTTCAGCTTCCATCAGATTCAACAGTTCTCTTTTTTTAGTTTCAACTGTTACAATCCTAACTTCAAGATCTGATACTTGAGTGGGTAACATAGTTTTTTCATCTTGAGACACATCTACACTATTGTTTAACAAGTCTTTCTCAGTGGCCGGTTCATAAATGGAGTCAATAAGGACACATGCCAGTTTTTTGAGCATTCTAGTAGAGTACAGATCTAAATTATCTTTAAAATCTAGTTACCATTACCTCATCATCATCTTCATCCTCCTCACCATCTGACTGTGCCATGAAAGCAAATAACCCATCATAGATTTCATCGTCGTCTTTTACAACCAACATTGATGAATCTTCAGGTTGTTCATCTTCATCAGATCCACTGGAAGAATTTCCCCAAACACCCAGAGCCTTATTCATTATTTTGTTAGCAGCAACCTTTTTCTTGAACTTGTCTGAGACCTAGTCCCTCCTTCTTTCTTTTCCTTCTTTGTGGTCTCCCCTATCATGAGGACATTCTTTGATGAAATGACCAGGCTTTCCACATCCATGACATAGATCTGTACCTCCGTAAGCTCTTCGAGCATTTCCTTTCTTTGCTAACTCATGGCTTTTTCTCACAAATTTCTTAAACTTCGCCATCCATGACATAGATCTGTACCTCCATAAGCTCTTCCAATATTTCCTTTCTTTGCTAACTCATGACTTTTTCTCACAAATTTCTTAAACTTCTTGGTGAGATAGGCCATGTCAACCCCATCAATTTCTTCATCACTCTGAGCAGCCTGCAGGACTAAGGTTTTATCCTTCTTCCCTTCTCTTTTAGCAGAGTCCTGCTTCTTCTTCAACTCATGAGTGCGAAGAATACCAATGAGAACATCCATCCTCAAGGTTTTTAAGTCCTTAGACTCAGTTATGGCATCCATTTTACTCTCCCAAGATTTTGGAAGAACTCTCAGGATCTTACGTTGCTTTGACTGATAGGCTCTCCCAGACACTTGAGTTCATTTGTTATGGCAAAGAACCTTGTCTCCATTTCCCTTATGGTTTCACCTTCAAGCATGATAAAATCTTCATACTGAGAAGTTAACATGTCTACCTTGGACTCAACAACTTGTTCAGTCCCTTCATGAGCATTTTTAAGACAGTCCCAAATCTCTTTAGCAGACTTACACGCTGAGATCCAGTTGTATTCCTCAGCCCCTATGCCACATACAATCAGCTTCTTTGCTTTGTAATTCTTCTCTATTTTCTTCCGATTTATGAGATGAACATCTACTGGGATTTTTAACTAGTTTTCATAGGGATCCGTACCACCTGGACCATATATACTTCAGATTGGTACTTCGAGGTGTCAAGGACATACTCTTTTCTACTTGAGATTATGATAGGCATCTGGGATGATCTCAGCTTTTATGATTTTACTAGTCAGTGCGTCGACGCCTTTTCTGTATTTGGCTACTATTATTTCTCCATATCACTGACAGAGATGATTATTTGGCTAAATGCCATTGAATGTTGTTTCTCCAAAGCTTCTCCCCTTCTTCTGAAGTTAGGGATAAATAGGAGTCTTCCCGGAGAAAGTAAATCATCCATGTTTTCACATACTCTTGATCACACAAGTCACTAAATCTAAACAAGTCACCTTGACCACGTATTTCTATTTTCTTGGCACTCCAATAGTTTTTCTGTTTTGTTTCTAATCTTTCATATATAGGATTATTATGCAATATCAAATGCGTAACTAGAAGGATATGTCAGCATAGAATTAATTTATCAAAGTGTTGCAGGCAATACGGGAAGCTGTTCAATCCAAAAGCGGGTGCTGTTTTGACACTCGAAAATTGTATACATTCATCAAGGGAAATAAAAAACATGTTCTGGAGTTTATTGACTTGCATTTGGATCTTGAATTTGCTTATTCTATTGTTTATCTAATAACAATGCAGTCCAAGAAAGGTTTAAGCAGTAACACTTTAAATCAACTCAACATTATGGGTTTAAGGATCACTTCTCTTCACTGTATGCTTATCAAACCATCTCTTCACATTAAATCATAATTTCCTTGAAAACCAAAGCAAGCATTTCTCTGTATGCTTATCAAACCATCTCTTCACTGGCTCGTAAAACCACAGAAGTGATATAGTGTTTGCTGCCCCTACTATGTATCCAACAGCCGCGAAAATGAACTCCCATTCAAAATCTGGTGCTGGTGTCAACTCTGGAGCATCACTTTTGCAACTGTTGCTGAGAGGGAACCCGCATAGGCCTCGGTTTCCTTCAAAGGAATCTCCTGAGAACGTTTGAAGCTGACTACCTTGCGGGATTTTGCCAAACAAAATGTTGAATGATAAGTTCAAAGCTGCTAAGAATGTGAGATTTGCAAGCTCTG
>DF368749.1:1329-16314 GCA_000787875.1 Solanum virginianum
GATGGGGAACCTGCATTTCATGTTATAGGTACAGGTGCTAGTAGATCTCCCCAGTAGGAGTACAGGATATCCAGCTATGGTTACCAAGCTTCAGGTTGCTTCAGGATTTTGCATGTCTAGAGATTATTTCATTTTGTGTTGTACGGTTAGTTGAGGCAGGGCTTGTCTCGACCCTTGTCAGATACTTGTTATTATTTAGAGGCTTTGTAGACAATGTAAATTAAAGTGTGGTCATGTCTCGTACTTTAGACAACATGGCCCCAACGGCCTAGACATATGTATTCCTTTTGGCTTGTTATTACTGTTTACTTCCCTAAAGACATGTTGAGTATAGAACACCTTCTTATATATATAGAAAGCGCATAGATACAGGTTGGTTCCCCCCGGCCTTATTGGCAACGGGTGCCGGTCCGCCTTAATGGGATTTGGGGCGTGACAAAGGTAAAACATGCTTGTAAATCATGAACAAGAAATGTGATTTCAATATTGGATACATACTCAAACCCTTTTTTCAACCTTTTGAAATGGGCCAAATAGCCCCCACTCCCTTACTGTATTAACCTTTTTGGAGAGTGTTACCAATACCCCTACCATATGACATACTCTTTTTGATAGGTAGTATAAGACATCTTTAATTTAAGATATAATCTTTTGGGTAGGAGCCGCGATACATTCTACCTTACGACATGGACTTTTTGATAGAATATCCACACTTTACGATATGATCTTTTCGGTGGAAATCATTGGTCTTTCTATCTTACAGTATGTCCTTTTTGGTAGGGTGACTATACCTTACAATACGATCTTTTCAGTAGGAACCATTAGTTATTCTACCTTACGACATGGTCTTTCAGTAAGATATCCATACCTGGCAATATGATCTTTTCGATAGGAACCATTACTTATTCTACCTTATGGCATGGCCTTTTTGGTAGGAATCATAGGACTTGCTCATCACAATATTACATTTTAAGCAACAAGGGAATACCTTCTCCATTTTCTCAAGAGCACACAACATGGGAACCCAACAATCTACTTACAACACCATAGGTACTTTTTCATGAAAATAACTCATATAAACACTCCTATCATCATCATAAAGTCATTCAACTCATAAGATATGCATTGGGCCTCCAACAACTCAAGAATTCATAATTGGGCATTTTAGCAGACACCTGGCGGGTGTGTCGTGCTAGTGTAAAATCATGCCATTCAAGAGTAAAGTCATGGAATAAAAATTAAAGTAAAATAGTCCACTAACACTTGGTAATAGCATTATACAATATACATTGAAATCTATCATCAAATCTTATAATATAACATAGTTTAATACACTAAAACATACATAGTCATAATAGATAAACCATCTCATAGTATGATATTGAAATAAGTAGACATGTATTTCCAATCAACATTTCATTAAAAACCAAACATAATTTGTAATCATAATTTATATTAAGTAAAACTCCTATGTAATACAACTTGAAAACATGCAATTTTCATGAAAAGGAAGGGTTGGACTCCATGGGTGAAAGGTACCCATGGATGAAACCCACATACCTTAGACCTTAAATTTCTTGAAATTGAGTTGAGAAAGACTTGAAGTTTGGAAGTAGGTCTTGGAATCCAAAGCTTGCTCTTAAGTTTCCTTGAATTTGTATTGGGGTTTTGATGGAGGCTATTCGTAGAATTAGAAGCCTTTGCAGAATTTGAGAGTGTATTCCAATTGAGAGGAGTGAATTTGATCTTTGGGAAAAGGTTTAGCTCTTTAGGAAGTGTTAACATAGCATAGGAATCCCTATAAGACCAATAGTAATAACTACAAATTTACGGAATGCGATTAATGAAATGGAACTTGGCAAAAACCCATATATACCCCTACAATACGAGTTCTACGAAAATGGGTATAACTTCTTCATCCGAACTCTAAATAAGGTGGAACCAAGTGTTTTGGAAATCTTATTCAAAGAGATTTAACTTTGTAGGTCGTGGGCCATCCAGTTCATCGTGTGCTAAGAGATATGTCCCTTGAAAGTTGACCGTCCTACCTATACATGTGCAAGACTTAGCCAATGTAAATTCCTTTGAACATGGCTTTATGTAAGGCCCCATGATGGTCTTAAATAACAAAAATAAGCTTGACTTAGATTGAATGAGAGTATGAAGCTTGAATGAGTTTCTTGTGATCCGGAATGAGTTTGGGAAACTTGAATTTGGATGAAGCATTAGTCTAAGTGTTTGAGAAAGTGTTGGGGAATGTCTTGTATGATATGAGGATGAAATATGGCTAAGTATAGGTATTTTCATATATGTGAAGATATAGGCCCAAGAACCAAAAGTCTTGGACCGAAGTAAAGTAAGTGGGTACAAAATAATGCACTGGCGCGTCGCAGCAATTACGCGAAGTAGTTACTATAAATTGACACTTTGAAATTTTAAATTTTGCTACGATTGCTTAAAATTCATGTTAGACCTATTACCCACTCAATTTGACCCCCCGAACAAGAATATGAAGTCAGATTTCCAAAATAATACATGGATTTTGAGATACATAGAAAATACAATTTCGGGCACTTCAAAGGCACATTTTTGGGTACTTTTTTATTGGGGTCGTTACATCAGCATACTGGTAGCAATATCGGGCACCTCTTCCACCCCTTGCCTCCCTTGAAGAACGTAGAACCAATTATGTCATGAGGCACCCCCTTGTTGGCCACCTCGAGCCCCTTGGTCAACTTGACTATCTTGCGCATGTGGTCAGCCATCCTTACCCTTTATGTGAGTACACACACATTTCAAAATTTTGTGACTTATCTCCCCACACCCAAAGCATGCACCTGTGTTCCTCCAATATGTGTCAGTATGATTCCTCCCATATTTTGAGCATCTAAGATGAGTCACTCCATCATCACCCCCTTGGAGCCTTTCGTTAGGTGCCCTATCCTTAACAACCCTCTTATTTGGAGCACCAGAGGATCCTTTACCTTGAAACTCAATACCTTATTGGAACCGGTCACCCTCAAGCCGAGCCCTCTTGGCCTCACCACTTCTTCTCTTTCTAAGTTTTTCCCCATCCAATTATTTGGCATAAGTCATGAGGTAAGACAAACCCATCACTTATCAACATGGCAACATGACACTCTTTATTAACCAAATCGAACACACCATCACAAATTTACTCATCTTAGACCTCGGCTCGGGCACTAGTTATGGAGCATCCTTGGAGAGTTAATTTAACTTGAGGGCATACTCCCTCAAACTCATAGATCCTTGGTTTAGATTCATAATTTCTATCATTTTGGCCTCCCTTAGCTCATGAGAGAAGAACTGGTTGAGAAATGCCGCCTTGAACTCTTCCCGAAGGATGACATTGTTATTCCCTTTCTCTACTATCTATTGGGAGAACCACACTTGGCCACCCCCTTGAGTTGGTAGGCCACCAACTTCGCTTTCTCCTCCAATCCAACCCCTATAATAGACAAAACTTTATACACTTCATTAATAAATTCATGAGCATCCTTGTCCACTTTTGACCCACCGGGTTCATTCTAGTAAAATCCCTCACTCTTAAGGCCAGAGTAGGAGCATGAGGGGCTTGGACCCCTTGGTGAATTTGGTTGGTCATGGCATGTGACAACATAGTAATAGCATTTCAGAACTCAACTTCGATAGTACCTCTATCTTGAGGAGCTTGAGAAGAGGGGTAAGCCAGTTGTCCCACAGGTGCACAGGCCCTCCTAGTCTCCCTCTTTGAAGAGAATGATCTAAAATGGCAAAGAACATTTGTTAGGAGGGAAAAACATACCCTACAACTAAGGGATGATATAGACCATGAAGAAGTGAAACATTTCCTAAAAAGCCTCAGAGCCTCCCATTCACAGTTGTGGTGCATTTCACAACCATGAATAAGACTCTAATCGATGTAGTGTGTTGGATTTCAAGGACCATTAGAAATCTAGTGCTCTGATACCATGTTTCTCATGACTCAACCCTAGAGCCTAGACGTGACATGGCGAATGGGAACCCGAAAAGACCCAAATAAGCCTCTTAGCATATCAATCACATATCATTGGTCGCGGAAACAAAGTAAACAACATCAAAAGAGTATAAGTATAAAGGGACTAAGGGAAGTCTTTAATTACATAAATCATAGAAGAGTCAAAGCTCAAGCATAATTACATCATTTGTCCAACAACACCTCTAAGCATAGAACAAGTGTGGGCCAAGACACTTTATGGGCTTACCCTTATAGTATCACAAGTTCAACATAAGGAAATAACATAAGGAAGAGCAGCATAGCTAGTGCCCAAGAACTTGAGAACTCACCAAAGCTTATATTCACGATGTCAAATCTAGCAACGTGGAGAATAACCGTGACGAGCTTTGGTTCTTTCATGGTAACATCATGTAGGCATAAAGTATGCATTAGTACATTTGAATTTACTAAGTATGTAGCTGCAATGCAACAACTGATACGTAACATAATCCAAATAAATAAGCATAAACAAGAGATAGTGTAATATCAATATGACATGTATGATTAATGCTTGAAGTAAAACATGCTTAGTGATAATCAAGGAACATAAATTCAATGTCGACTATATGTATGCTCGAACCTTACACAAATATTCTTGAGATTGGCCACATAGCCACGCACTCGCCTTGCGGTATAACCTTTTCGAAGAGCATTTCCAATACCCCTACCTTATGATATAGTCTTTTTGATAGATAGCATAAGACGTCCCCTACTTTATGATATAATCTTTTAGGTAAGAGCCGTGAATAATTCTACCTTGCGACAATCTTTTTGGTAGGAACCATGAATTTTACCTTACGACATGGCCTTTTTGGTAGGTATTATAGGATATCCTTACCTTACGATATAATATTTTCTATAGGAGTCATGATAATAGCTTATCAAACCATCACATTCAAGTATCAAGAAAGAACTTCTCATTTTCCCAAGAACACAACAAACATGGGAGCCCAACAATTCACTTACAATGCCATAAGTACTTTACATGAATTTAATACTCATATATACATTCCCGTAATCATCATAAAGTCACTTGACTTATAACAATGCCGTAAGTACTTTACATCAATTCAATACCAATATATACATTCCCTTAATCATCATAAAGTCACTTGACCTGTGAGCCTTACAATAGATCATTAATAACTATAGAATCCCTAACCGGACATTTTATCAAACACTTGATGGGTGTGTAATGCTAATTCAAAATAATGCAATTCAAGAGTGAATTCATATGAGATAACTCAATGTAAATCAACCCATCAACACTTGTTAACACCCTTAGGCAAGATATATTGAAACCCCTCATCAAGTCTCATAATAGATTATAGATTCATAGATCAAAACATGCTTAAAAAGTCAAGATTTTATGAAACCCCAACATAGTTCATAGTCAAATTCATAATAAGGAGTACCCCTAGATAAATAAACTTGATATCATGCAATTTATATATAAAAAAAAGAAGGTTGGGCACCAAGGGTAAAAGGAGCCAATGGTTGAAACCACATACACAACTTTTGAAATTTCCTTAAAGAAGATTTGACTGAGAAATAGAATTTAGGCATTTCTCAGCTTTGTCGACAAATGTAAGTGGGATGTTGTTAGATCAGGAATTTGGTCGATAGATATAGATAACACTTTGACATCAGATCGCACCGTACTAGTTGCCAATATATTTGTTAGCTATAATATTGATAAATCCTTCCTGACAGCAGAGCAAATTCATGTGGTGACATTGAAGAGGTTCACCTCCATCCCCTTCCCGACCTTGATATATTCTATATGTTTAGCCATGGGGGTGGAGATTTGTCACCATTTTGACATGTTGATAGTTTGTTCAGAGGACACTGGATGCCAGCGTAATAAAGGCTGATGAAATTCAATGGTGCTCCAGCGAGCACCATAGCCTCCAACTCACATGCTAGAGACGTTCACCGAAATACCACCGCAAAAGCATCCAACTTTTTCCAGCAATGCTGCTCCCACTACTGAGGGGGCCCTATAGATCGAGGCTAATAGAGAAAGGGACCTACTACTACTACTGCACCAGAGGTTGTGGCCGCTTAGTCTTCACCCGTTGGCATGGCATATGTGTCAGGGACACTTATTTAGGCTTTGGCGTAGAGACAGGCATTCACTAAGTCCCAGTTGGCTCAGTTGGTATAATAGATTAAGCCTTTGGTTTGCTAGGCCATTTTAGAGGCTGAGGCTCAAGTAGAGTCACACTTTGTAGCTATACTTACAAAGAGGGTTTGACCAGCACATAGCTACATTGATGCATTTGAGAGGCTAGTGGAGCAGAGCCTCAGTTCAGTCCAGCCTATTGACATGACATACATTTGGATGCAGATCCGGCAAATCTGATTAGAGTAAGGGCAGCAACATCAGCATCATTTGTGCTTCCTCTGCCTGACCACAGTGAGGCAGTTGTTTATTTCTTTAGTCCAAAGGAGATACCACTCCTCACCCTTAGGAAGGAGCCTCGCCTAGAGACTGATGAGCTAGATGCTGTGAGAGGAGGAGTTTCTTTAGGTTGCAAAACTTTGCTCCATGCAGAATGAGAAGGCACAACAAACATATGAGTTAGAGAGGATGAGAGGTGTTGGACCCTTTAGACATGTTGTTGCTACTGAGGAGACCACTAGGCAGGTTGAGGGTGGTCAGTCACAACTAGAGACCAATGCTTGGGCACCAGGGATGTTCTTTTTGGCAGCTAATCTTTGATATTGCTACATTTTGTTCATTAACGATAATGCAAACTCTTTTTGATTGAGTGGGGGTAGTTATAGGCCTTGGTGACATCTGAGTAATCTGGCCTATAACTATCCCAAATTTTGAGTCTGAGAGGCATTTTTTCCTATGTTCTTTCCCTAAGGCACTTATGTTTTGTTGAACCAGCATATTTAGGATATATAAGTAGTATTAGTGGCATATAGTACTAAATTCTATGGTATATAAGTTGGTGTTGTGGAAAAATGATACCCATCAAATTTTTGTGTTAGTTAGGTTTGATAACAACCATATAAAATAAATGATTGACAGTGCTTATTCTGATAAGTGAGGTCTAATTTTGATGAAAAACATGATATGAGAGTCTATGTTGATAGTGTAATCAGCGTCAAATGTGGATATCTGCTTTGCTTAATTCTTATACTATGTTACAATTCAGAACTTGCCCTATTACTCTGACAAAGGTTGTTGGTATTTGTCCACTTAGCCTAAATAACCAACTAAATGCTTGACTTATCCCTTGATCCCAATGTTTGAGCTTTGGATGTACCCTTTTCTTTGTAAATACATATATAACCGAGTTTTATTGAATGTGAAATCCTAAATTTTACCATGGTCTTTCCTTGAATATTGTGTACCTTTACTGAGGCAAAAAGTTTAAGTTGAGGGTGGCTATAAAAAGTGGTCATGGTTCATATGATGGATATTGTTCACCTCATCTAAGGCCAAAAACCTATGGTGAGGGTGACTGGTGAAACAAAAATCACACTAAATGGGGTGGAAGCTAGTGATACATGAAAATGGTGGAAAATATTCTATGGGTGCAAGGAAAAATGGATAGATGCCTAAATAATGAGCTAAAAAGAAAACAAACGAGCTAAAAATGAGAGCGAGGCACCCATAAAAGTTTGAATTAGGAGAAGGGGAGATAAGTTAACAAATAATAGTGTTGGTATGGCGAAATTATGGGCTAACATAGTGTCAAGGAGGGGCATTAGTCACTATGTTCCTAAAATGTTATACCAAAGCCCCTTAGACCTACATTATAAGTGAAGAAAGTCCTATTGTGATCCTAGTCCAAGTAGTTGAAGATCAAAGTTGTGAATATAGGGGCAAGCATATGGTATTGAACACAGTGTTGGAATATCTATTGTGAGTGTGAGTCACTTTGTTTAGTCCCTAGCATCAAATCTGAAAATACTACCATAAGTGGGATATGAGATTTCTTGTTGTGAGGTAACTTGTATTACACTATTGATTCTAAGCTATTTTAGTGATTGTTGCTGATACATGGTTACCTTGTTTGTTGTAGTTGCACTGTCACATGTATTGATTTGCATTGGTTTGTCTGATGACTATCTGATATGCATGAGTTATTGTACATATATATTTTTGATTTAGAGATAATGTTTGCCATTAGATTGAGGTCTGTGCATTGCTATACTGTTTATGTAGGTTGAGTCCGTCACTTAACAAAAAGCAATAATTTTAAGTTGAGGGTGTTGATGTGTTGTCAAAATAAAACACTTTTAATGCTTAAAAATTAGAATTTTATGTGTTCTCAAAGTAATGTTAGTGGGTTTGACGTGTTTTTATGTTTGTTTTTCATGATTACAAGATTTTTGGCATGACTTTGGGCATAGTTCTGTAGATGCTAAGTGTTTGAGGAACTACGAGACACTGCACAGGCCATGGATAATTCAACGAGCTGTAGAGAGGTTTCACAAGTGAGATCCAGTGAAGGTCTTATTTTTTGAAGTTGCATCGACGAACTGTCAGACGACCTGTAGAACATTGTATGAGTCATTGATTAGTTTCATGCCTTGAGGATCAGATTTTTCCTTGTTTCTAAAGAATTATCTAATGAAACCCTATATGGGTTGTAAGTCTGAATATGGCTCATAAAAATATCTTATAGAAGTGAACCCAAATTTTGAAGTTAACATAGTACGAAGCCCAGGTATGGGCCGTGGAACTTTGTACGGCCTGTAACCCAGTTCGTAGAAGCAGCCGAATCCAATATTTCTATTTCATTTTGGATTTGTATTTTACTTATTATAAATACAGTTGTATGACTTTTTGATAGAGAGACGCATGGGAGAATTGAGAAACATCATTGTGACATCATACTTTGCGATTTTGACATAAAAAATAATATATTGTGGTTTCTAGGAAAAATGAAGAATTTGGGATTTCATGTCCTTAATTTCATTACCGTAAGTGCTTATTTATGCTATTCTATATCGTGATTCTTTCATCTACAATGATTAAGCGTAGCTAAATCCACAACTAGGTTTGTGGGAACCATGAAGAACTAGCAAAGTAAAATCAGATAATTGTAATTCTTGGAAAGTGTGCATGCATGTATTAATTAATTCTCTTTGTTTTGATTGCATTTTAATGGTGGCCAACATTAGAATCTACCTAATTCTTACTGACTGGATCAAGGTAATTTTTAATAGGAGATTAATTGACAGGATTAGATGTGATCCCTCTAGTCTAATCAACAAAACTGGATCAAGAGGAGGTTATAACAGAATAATAGAAAAGGTTTAGTAATGCCACATTACAGGGATGGATCAACTCATATAGTGAAATTTACCTCTCACCTTGTTTAAAGGGTTTGGTAAACTTAACTTACCATTTTGCATGCTACACACTATAAAAGGTTACGACTATCTAATGATACTAGTTAGAAATTCATGGCGAACATGATACCCTAGTTACTTGTCTCATTGGTTTCACAACACTTAATTCTAGTTTAGGTTTATTTTCTTGCAATTGCAACCCCCCTCCCCCTTTTGGGAGATAAGAAGGTTAATTCATTTGACTTGCTTACAATTACTCCAATTCTAACCATATTCCTTGTTGGATTCGACCATAACCTTGGTTAGCTTATATATCTTGACTCGACCGCTTAATCCTTAAAAAAGAAGGTGTAGTTTGGGCAACATCAGAAGCATCAACCCTTATTGTTTCCATGTCAAGGTAATTAATCTTCTTCTATACTTCAAATTAATTTTTAGAATAAATTCATGGGGACAAGTGGAGACCATAAAAAATTCTCTGGTTTCTCAACTTTGAGCATTCAAATTGCCTACCCAACTGCACTTCGTTTTTCCTTCTTGGAATGTTGGGAATGAGTGAGAGAATCAAGAGGCCTCTTGAATGTCAAACTTCAAAATTCTCGGCTTTTTCTTGCAACTTTAGTATCATTTCCTTGATTATGGCATCTTTGGATGATTATTTTCTTGGATGGCATGTACTCACAAAAGATTTCTTCCACATTGAGAACCACCCTTTCTTCTTGAGAGTCCAACTCATTATTATTTGCCGTTTGACAAGAATCCTTACATACTTCCATACTTTTTCTCACTTTGGCCCTCAAAGTAGGAATTTCAAGTTTGAATTGGACGATCCCATGAAGTCCTCCATATTGGGGAAAAGGGTCATAGGCATAGAGCTCACAACTACCAAGCAAGACTTCATCACATGAAGCAATATAACAAAAACACAAAAAGAACACAAAAACAAAATATTCAAAAATTGAATCGAAACTAGTAAAATAAAATTCCTAAATCAAGTCAATGACCAATTATTCACTGAGAATCGCCATTTTTATGTCACTTAATAATACCTCAAAACCAATAAGATGTATGGCGATCATCACCAACATAATTACCAAACTAGGAGTTAGTATTTAATCCACAGGGAACAATGTGTGGGAGATCCAAATAAGGACCATGAGATACAAGTTCAAATTCAAACAATAAAAAAACAATTACCAATAATAGGGGAAGTTGAGCTACCAACTAAAACTAGGAAATATGGAACTAGGGCAATGATATGTCAAGCAAGGGATCAAAGGATATACGGAAATAGGAAATAAATTAAAACCCAAATGATACATGACACATAGCTTGATACAATCCCTATGATCAGGCTAGATTGCTAGTGACTACAGTCTCTTATCGAATGAAAGTAGTGTTCCATATGAACACACTCAGGTCTTATATGTCAAATTACTCTAGCACCTCATTGGGACCTAAGCAATTGAATAGAAAACCTTTCTAAAACCTCAGCCGATTGAATCCTACTTAGGCATTCAAACGATTAGCTTAAACCCATGATTATCAACAAATCCACTGCACTGATTACTCACTTTTATGTCACTTAATGATACCTCAAAATCAAAAAGAAGTATGGTGGTCATCATCAGCAAAATTACCCAACTAGGAGTCAGGGTTGAATCCACAGGGAATAGTTTGAGAGAGATAGAAATCACTAAGGACTATGAGATACTAGTTCCAATTCGAAGAACAAAAATAATATTTATAAATAAAAAGGGGGTGTTAAGTTACTAACTAAAAGTAGGAAATTAGGAACTCGGCAAGGATATGTCATGCAAGGGATCAAAGGATGTGGGAAAATAGGAAGTCAATTAAAACCCCAATGATCTATTACACATAGCTTTATAATATCCCTATAGGTAAGCTATATTGTTAGTGACTACATTCTGATTTCAGACGAAAGTAGCATTCAATATGAACCCACTAAGGGCTCATATGCCAAATCATTATAGGACCTCAGTGGGACCTAAGAAATTGAATAAAAAAACCTTTTTAAAATCTTAGCCAATTGAATCCTACTTAGTCATTTAATCAATTAGAATAAACCCATGACTATTCTACAAATCCTCTACTCCAATTACCCACTCTCATTAAATAACCAAAGATCTAAGATAGATTCAAGTTCACAATCTCAAATTATCAATTATAAATGAAGGTAAGCATAAATCCATCAGTAAATTTAGCACAATTGAAGCAACTAAGAGAGAAATTGACTTGATTTTCAAAAATATAATCAACCTAATGTAACAAAAAATAATTTAAATCAATACCCATATACAATTCAAAATTCAAATCTTATTACATCTATAGTTAATGAATCACAAAGAATAGAAAGTAAAAGTAAGTTCAAGATTTTACAATGGAAGCTCACACGCTTCAATCCCTAAAAGAAATTATAAAAATCTTTCCCTTCAATCCTCACCCAAAGATAAAATTTTATCCTAAGCTGTGTTATTTATTCAATGGATGTCAAATAATCTTTAATTAATTCTAATGATCTCCAATAATGGGTGAAATCCTAAATCTACCTAGGCATTTATGATGTTAATACTCTGCATTTGCAGAGGGTTGATCGCCTTCGCAGAGATTAACAATATTTAAACATCCATATTCGTGCTAGTCCTTTTTATGGGTGCAGAGGCTAACATTTTTCACCTCCATATGTGCAGGTCTGATGGGCATGTTTGCGCTGTATATTCACCCACAACTTTGTGTTCAGGGGTTCTATGAGCAAGTTCGTAAAGTATAAAAGTATGCCACATATCCTTGGTCATGTTGGAATCGTCCACCACTATATTTACCATAAGATAACCCATCATCATAATGAGCCTTCTTGGATTCTGTTGCCCTTATTTTTAACAACTTTTTGCTCTCCACTTGTTCGGTATAGGTCATGAATCTAGTGAGATTCATTTCCTTAATGAGCATTTGGACCTTGCATTCCATCTTTACCAAGTTAGACAATCCCAAAGTGAAATTATTTATGGGGGTAATTGAGTTGCCTACCAATGAAGGAGCAAATTTGGAAAACTTGGAGAACTAGAGGGCATACTCCCTCACTCTTATTCCACCTTGCTTCAAGTTCATGAATTCCATCACTCTAGCTTTCCTTAGTATGAAAGGAAAGAAATGATCAAGGAAAGCGGCCTTAAATATCCTTCTACTTTTTATCATTTCCCCGACCTTAATAACCTCAAGAAATGTTTTTCCAATGGCAAAAAGCAAGTAATGGAAGTAGTTAGGTTCTTGTGTTTCGAGAAAGACATCAATAATCTCTGACTCCTTCATTGGGGGTTTAACCCTAGAAGCTTGCTCCCTTCATCTAATCGCCTATTCACAAAAGTTTTTAGTGGTCCTTTTTCTCATGTTTGCCAGTAAGGTGCGATCTGCAATGATGTTAATGTTGTACTAAAATTGTAGCACAAAACACCAAGCCAACTTATCCTACGTATGCTAGTAGTCAATGTCTTGATCTATAAAACACTCCAATGCAATTCCTACTAAATTTCTCCAAAATAAGCCATGAGTAATTCCTCTTTGCCTTCAGTACCCCTTAGTGGATTGCAGTACCTCTTCAATAGGCAATAGGGTCTCCATGGCCATTATACTTCTCAAACTTTGGAACCTTAAACCCGATAGGTAAGTGTACATTGGGAAACATGCACAAATCGTTGAATGAGATGCCTTTGTGGCCTTCTAATCCCTGCATGTCCCTCACACTTTATTCCACACTTTTCATTTTTCTAGCCAATTCCTCATGTTCTTCACTTTTCGTGGGTTTAGCAACCTCGATAGGGGAACTATGATGATAAGAGCTTAGAATTTTAAAATTTAGCTCAAGGGCATAGCCATGATCATATTGAACTTGAGATGGGGGATCATCATTGGATTTTGGTACTAGCATCGGCTGAGGGACTGTGTTAGTTTGCAACTTGCACGAAAAGAGGATTACGTATCATTGCAATAGCCATGGGGCATATAGTGGATGTTCCAGCAGAGTTGGAAGTGTTAACTTGTGGGCCAAATTCTGTTTGATAAATTGGATTATTTGTTGGGACTAGGATAGGGGATGGCATATTCAAACTTCGATATTCGTGGATTGAAGATGGTGGAGCATGCCCATTCATCCAAGCTTCATACATTTCAGCTGTTTGTTATCTCAATATCCTTACTTCCTCTACTATCACCTCTTTCAATGAAACCATCTGGTTTTCATCATGGTCCATCTCTTTTCCATCTTGGCGGGGCATTTTCTCTTTCCCTTTTGACCTTGTATAGTATGGAACTGATGCCAACTTAATCATTAACCAATCACCTTTAAATTACTTTTGTCCCTTTCAATATCTCTTTCTTTTTCCCACACTCCCTCTGTGATGTAGCAAGCAGATTAGCATTAAAAGCTTCGTAGATTACAATTATATATTATACATTTTCTTTCTTACCTTGGGAGGCCTTATGTTTCATCCAGACATATCTAGGAGTGTTTTTCCTCCTTCATTACTATAATTGTTATCATTGCCAAATATATATATATAACATATACATATATTTGTTAGAAGGTTTTGATTGAACCCATTGGGTTGCCTTGTATCATGCAAGTGCATGAATCAGATCTTTTTGTAGTTCGAGGTGAATTTTTTTTAATTTTATAACATATATATATATTCTTAAAGACAAGTTTTTAATAAAATAAGACATGAAATAAGCATAACTTAAAAGGTCTTTCAACAAATTTTGAGACACAAGCAACATCACTAAACTAAAATTTTTGTGAATTGACGAAAGAATTAAACTAGAATTTAAATATACTCAACTAGATAAAAGGTGGTACAATGGATGAAAGGAAATGACTCAAACAAATAGATTGCAACAAAATGAAATAAAAACTATTAGACACATTCCCCAAGAACAAACATATATCCTGCAAGGAGGTTGTGACATAGTTGGCAAAATCAAGTACCCTTGCCAGAAATTTGGCATGGTTCATCTCTTATAATCTAAGCCCATTTGTGCAGCACGATCAGCCAGATGACGGACCTTTGTATGGAGCAACTTGCAAGTTTGATCCCACCCCCGTATCTGCTAGTCACGAGCGTCAATTACATCTTTAGCACATTTTTCTCAACCTGAGACTGATTCCAATTCTTCTTGCAACTTTCCTCTCTCATAGATCCACTGGGACCCCATTTGGTCAAAATCAGTCTTACTTTTCTGATCATAATCCCTTAATTATAGTTGTCGAGATGCCGCCAATTCTGCTTCTTGTGTCCCCCTAATTGTCGCCAACTTAATATGCACTTGAAGTAAAACTTCCTTTTGAGTTGCCTTAGAACATTCTTGTTCCAGTTCTGCACACTCCAAGTCTGCTCTTAGTGCCTGATTAATGGCGAGGTAATCGCGTATGGCCAACTCGACCCTTATCTTTATCTCTGTCACATGATTAACCAGCCCTTTTATAGATCTCTCTAGTCTAACTTGCAAAGGCGTTGTTTTTTGAACCAATCAGAGTACCCTGGGTGAACCTCTCTCCTATCACGTGACACGTCCCAGTCTATGGGCCGTGACTGACACCCATTTAGGGTGTCCAG
>DF368746.1:6289-16314 GCA_000787875.1 Solanum virginianum
TGAAGACATGACCTTAGATAGAAAGGAAAGGAGGTCGTGAATTAGAGTAACAAGTTAATAGGTTAGTAGGGTTAGGTTAATGTCTGGATGTGGGGTATAACAGGGTAGTAGGTTTAGTCGTGCCTTTATATCTTTTGTTGTCATTATCCATCTTATATACGTTAATTTTATCGTATTTGAATACCATCATGTGTTTTTAGTTATTAGTCGCTCTTTCTGTTTCCTTTTCTTTCCTTCCCTGTCTTTAATATCTAGTTTATTCTGCTTATAGGTTTTTAAGACGAGGGTTCCCAGAAAATAGTCTCTCTACCTCTATGAGGTATTGATAAGGTCTGCGTACATTCTACCCTTCTCAGACCCTACTTGTGAAATTGCACTGGATATGCCATTGTTGTTGTTGTGTCTATATATTAAGGGTTTTACAACAAATCTTTTCACGCTCTCAAACTCTTGCTTACTTCTCTCTTTTCTTGCTTCCTCCTTTCCTTTCTCATCTCCTTCCTCTCTATCTCTTGCCTAAATTGAATTTTAATATGCAACAAAGAACTTCGGTTCAAATGAGATTTTACTAATAAAAATCGAGTAAGGAATTTTTATTGAACAAAAAATGGTAGATTTTTTTTTTCTTCCTCTTCTCCTCTTTGATTTTTTGCTTAGTCTCTCAGTTTGCCTGAATGAGGAAAATACACAATATTATATCAATCACTGAAAGAGTATACAACACATATAAATATAAATGTATGAAAAAGGTATAATACGATTGAATATATTAATACAAATCTATATTCAGTTGTAGATACATCCATATACACTAATTTGGGGTGAACATACAAGGAATATATACACTTTATGCAATTATATTTGTTGGTATATAATTGTATTTTTTGATATAAATATATTCATTGATACGCTTGATAGAATTGCATTCATTGATACACTTAATACAAAGTAAATACACAAGGTACATATGCACTTGATAGAATTATATTCATTGATTTAACCTGATACAACTTGATGCAATTGTATTCGTTGATACAATTATTTTCTTTGGTAATATTTGACGCAAAGCGAATAAATAAGAAACATATATACTTGATACAATTTTATTGTTGATAGAAATCAATTGTAATTGTTACGAATTATATTTGTGAATACACTTGATCCAATTATATTTGTTGATACAAAAGCAACAACAACATATCCAGTGGAAACACAATATGTATTTATCCTCTCTCTCGCCTCTCTCCTCTTTCTCTCATATCTCGTTCATCTTTCTCCTCCTTCTAACATATTGTTATGAATCTTAATTAGGTAAATTATAGCTATAAATATCTAATCAAGCTCAAACAACAATCATTTTTGAAAATTCCTCTACTTTTTCTCCTTTTAGGTTATTAATTTGAAGTAAAATTTTTTTACTCTCATTAGTCAATATAAATGAATTGTTGAGACCTTTTTTATAGTCCAAAATAATCAAATTATTCAAAGTTTAAAAGAATTATTGAGATTTTTTTTTTCATATTTACCATTCATTAGGTTCTCACAACTTTACATTTTCTAAGAGAATAATTTGAAATAATTAAAAAAAAATCATAGAAAGTAACTTTTGATTTATATTCTTAAATATTTTTTAAATAGTGTGTTATATTGCAATAATTCACTTTATATAGCTAACGTTTGATCACAAATTTTTAAATATTTTTGACAAGTTATTTTTGGATGAAGTTTCTCCATGCGTTTGATCATGGATTTTGAGGAAACAAACATTTGACTTTTTTTAGTAAAAAATATGATTTATAACCATAACTTTTAAAAATTACTAAAAACAATATTCATAAGTTTGTATTGTCATTTTATAATGAATATTTTTCATGAAAAGTCATGACAATGAACACAATTCAAGGAAGAAAATAAAAGAAAGATACCATATATATAGCAAAGAAATAGATTTTAGAAAGCAAGAGGGGATACAAATCGTATAAAATATGTGTATAATGGTATAAATTTTGTACGATTGATAATTATATAAATTTGGATTGAAATTTAGTCCAAAATAATGATGAGTATTTTTATAAAATCTAAATTTGGGATCATTTTCAAATTTTAAAAATTCTCAAATATTAGAATTTGACCCAAATTTAATTCTTCTTTTTTAAAACTTGAAAAGTTGAGATATTGGCCAAGTTATATGACTACATATTAATTTTTAATTTTTTTTGAATATATTTTTTTTCAAATATATTTATGACCAAAAACTACTTCTTTCTACAATTCTGGTCAAGCCACACCAATTATATAGATTGGAGGGAGTATCAATTTTTTGTTAGATCGAAAATGAAATAAAACACGTGCTAAGGGGCAAAACAGTTGATAAATATTCTTAAAATAATTAAAAGTAAAATAAAACAATAAATCAAAAATCATTTTTTTATTGGAAACACATTAGGCAACTGACACAAGCATTTTGAATTGAAGGCTTTTTGTACCCAAAATTCAACAATGAGACCCCGCTCTATTAGCTTTTTCTTAAAGCAGCCATTAAAATAATCATCATAATTAAAAATAATTAAATCAGATTAGTACTGTCAGAAGTCATTGCTACTGCTGTTAAAAATTCATTAAGAAAATTCTCTCTTGCAATTAATTATTTTTTCCATATCTTACGTAATCCTTTCTTCTCATTTTAAGTGACACTCTTTCTTATCGGTCCATTCCACAAAGAATTTATTTTACTCAAATTAAAAATAATTTACCTTTAAATTTTTTTACTCTCAGTAAAATGATTCTCAGTCACACAAATATCTAAAAATGATTGAAGATCACAAATTTAGTTCAGACGAGGGTTCCAAGAAACAATATCTCTACTTCTATAAAGTAGTGGTAAGGTCTACGTACATTTTACCTTTTCCAGACCCCACTTGTGGGATTACATGGGATATGTTGTTGTTGTTGATTGAAGATCACAAATTTAAAAAAATTTCTTTATTATTTAAGCACTATACCAAATCAAATGATGCCAGTTAAAATGGAGCAGAGGAGTATCATAATTGCGTAAAATTTGTAGGAGTCCAAGAGAATATATTTATATATTTCTTAATTATTTTAAGTTATTATTTATTATAATTTATAAATTTTTTTTGATAAAATATTCAAATATGTAAATTTTATTTTTAAAAAAAGCCTATATTTTTTTTATGTCTTGATTCTACTAATATTTAAAATTTTGAGGAAGGTTCAATCATAATTTTTTTAAACCTTTTGTCGAACTTAAACTCTGAAAAATAGATTTGATCATAAAAATTAATTTTCATTTTAAATTACTCACGAAAATTAAAAAAATAACTTTAATTAATATTGATGAACAAATAAAACGCTGATGATTATAAAAATATGAAGTTTTTGGGGGTTTGTTGGGTTTCATTTAATGCATTCACTACTTTGTCTGACTTGTGAATCTTCTCTTGTACAGTTCAACTAAACAAGTTGAAAACTAGTAATTCCATAAAGCTTTGGATTCTTGGGGTTTAGCAGAGTCAAGAAAATCAAGCAAAAAAGCCTTAATATTTGGAAGAAATGGGTAGTGGAGGCTTTAATATCTTGTGGGTCGCAGCTCAGTCAATGCTTTTTACCAATCAAAAGGTACTTTTAATAGTCTCATTTAACCCTATCTTTCACTTCACTGTTTGAAATTGATTATTTTCACCCATTTTCTGTGATGTGATGCAATGGGTTGTTGTTCTTTTCTTGAAAATTTTTAGCTTTAAAAAAAGTTGAATTCTTTGTCTAATGATGCAACATATTCTTTGTGGTTTTGAGGCTCTCTTACTTGCTAGTTGAGGCCAATTTTGAGTGTCTTTTTATGTATCATGCCAAATATCTTATCTTCAATTACTGAGTCTAATTCATGTTCCATTTTGGATTCTGATATGTTTGTGTACTTCTATGATTCAACATTTCAGCGTAATGAGACAGGATGAATGTTAAGTATTGGGTTTACAAGCAGAAAATTAGTTTAAGCCTTAGATTGCAGAAGATGATGAAGTGTATTTGCTCAGGGGAACAACTAAGGATTGAAGATATTATTCCATCATCCGAGTCTCTTGCAACTCGGGACTATTCAGCTAGTGGGTATTCTTCGCGAGCCGGTGATGATGCCAAGGCAGACACCAGTAACATTGAAGAAGCAGAATCATCACTTCGTGAAAGTGGCATTTTGAATTATGAGGTTGGTGTCACAAAAGTTTCTAGTTATGAAGTTAGCTTCTCTTTCGATCCCATAATTAATATTTTTTTCATGATCCAATGTTATCATCAAAATTTTCAGCCCTCAATTTTATTTGATGTAGTAATGAAGTTGTTTTATTATACTGCTGGAGATACGGAGTTTTTAGTTAGTAGCGGCAAATCTTGTTTTGTTGTTAGATAAATCCCATTGCTAAACTTAAACTGTTTTGGGCAAACTGAGATTGTTTTTCTGGACTGAGGCACAGGGAAGAGAAGTGTCTGCTCTGTGTGCATTATCATGTGTCATTCTGTTCAAGTATCAATTGTAAGGATTTCTTTAATAACCGAAATGCAATATGCCAGCTTTATACTCATTATTAAGACACTGTTATAGAGTTAGTCCTGCTAACTCTCTTTTAATGGGCATATGTGTGACACGTGTTACCTACCATGTGTTTTTGTTTTTGCACCTTGTATGAGGTCTAAAATATACATAATCAAATATTCAAAAGGAGCCTTGACGTAACTGGTAAAGTTGTTGCCATGTGACTAGGAGATCATAGATTTGAGCTGTGGAAAATAGCCTCTTGCAGAAATGTAGGATAAGGTTGTGGACAATATACCCTTGTGGTCTGGCTCTTCCTCGAATCCCACTATCGAGAGTTCAGTGCACCGGACTGTCCTTTTCCTTTAGTAGTTTTTACATTTAAAATTTTTGAAATAGAGTTGATGATTGCATGCTCAAAGAATTAATGGAACGGCTCAGTACCTTGTGAAAGTAAAATTGAATTCTCAATGGAAGCATGAGAGGAAACTAACTTTACATGCAAATTTTTTAAATATGCGAGTCTTTCAGTGATCTTTGTATATCTCAGCATGAAATCGTACATATCACTGTTGTCGCTTTATTTGCATGAACAACTGTTGTATTTACTCTCCACTCCCGTGTCTTAGTATTGTTTTTGTAATGAATCACTGATATCTTTTTTTACACTGGATATGTCCATCATATCAATGAAAATTAACACGGTGGCACTGCATATTGAATTACAATAATGTTTCAACTTGTCAACTTGCATTTCCAAGGTGGAAGACATAACTCATTTCAGTTCCTCACCAATAAAAGCTCTTGATTTCTCAACTTCTATTTCCCTTCATATTCTACTTGTGGGCTAAGAGACACTTTTATTTTAGGAAGCAAGAGCATTATTAGGTCGGCTTGAGTATCAAAAAGGTAACATTGAAGCTGCTCTTCATGTATTTGAGGGAATAGATATTGCTGCAGTGGTTCCCAAGTTAAAACTATCCATTGCAAGAAGAGGTGAGCTACCTAGGCGGAATTCGCTTAGTGATGCTACCCCACCTATGTCAATGCATGCAGTAAGTCTGCTCTTTGAGGCCATTTTACTCAAAGCAACATCTTTGCAGGCTCTTGGGAGGTTCACAGGTGCTTCCTCATTTTTTATTTGCTAAGCTTATTATATGTGTTTATTCTATTGCATTATCTTCTTCCTTGGGTACTGTAATTCCACCAACTTTATTGTGGAATATTGAGTCAAGAAGATGCCTGCATAGGTGTACTTTCAATTTTACCATCACAAAACCTCATATCTGTTCACGTTTGTTCTTCTTGAAGGCTGTTCCTGCATTATCAATTCTTATTGGGCATTAAATATTTCCTGTATGACTTTTGCAGAAGCTGCTCAGTCATGTACAGTGATACTGGATACAGTTGAGTCTGCTTTGCCAGATGGCTTACCTGAAAACTTTTCTACTGATTGCAAATTGTTGGAAACGTTGAACAAGGCGGTGGAGTTACTTCCTGAGCTGTGGAAGTTAGCTTGTGCTCCTCAAGAAGCAATACTGTCATATAGAAGGGCCCTGCTTTATTGTTGGAATCTTGATGTGGAAACGAGAAGCAAAATAGAAAAGGAGTATGCTGTATTTCTGTTATACAGTGGCACTGATGCAGCTCCTCCAAATCTTCGTGCACAGGCAGAAGGTTCTTTCATACCTAGAAACAACATAGAAGAAGCCATTTTGCTGCTTCTGGTTCTTCTAAGAAGATACATCCTCAGTAAAATTGTATGGGACCCATCAATCTTGGATCACCTCAGTTTTGCATTATCCATTGCAGGTGAGTTTAGGGCACTTGCCCGTCAGGTTGAGGAGTTGCTCCCTGGAATTGTGGTTAGAAGAGAAAAGTACACTATCCTTTCCCTGTGTTATTATGCAGAAGGTGATGACATAAGTGCTTTGAATCTGTTGAGGAACTTGATGAATAATAGGGACAATAAGAACGGCATATTTGAGTTAGTACTTGCTGCAAAAATTTGTGCTGAGTATCCTAATTTATTGGAAGAAGGGATGGGTTATGCCCGGAAAGTGGTCCCAAAAATTGAAGGGAGATGTAACCAGATGGCTAGTGTTGCAAAATGCTTACTTGGCCTTCTGCTCTCAGGTCGATCTCGTGCCATCGTGTCTGATTCTGAGAGAACGTCAGTATTGTGCGAGGCTCTTGAATCACTTGACTCGGCACATAAGATGACTGGAGGAAGAAATCCTAGTGTTCTTTTCTACCTTAGTTTGGAGAATGCAGAGCAGAGAAAGCTGGACATTGCTCTCTACTATGCAAAGCAGCTGTTGAAGTTGGAGGGGGGTTCTACTGTCAAAGCATGGCTTCTTCTAGCTCGCATCCTATCAGCTCAAAAGAGGTATATAGATGCTGAAAGCATAATTAATGCAGCACTAGACGAAACAGGAAAATGGGATCAAGGAGAACTGCTCCGTACTAAGGCTAAACTACAGATTGCCCAGGGTCATCTGCGGGATGCCGTGGAGACATATACTCATCTTCTTGCAGTACTCCAGGTTCAGAGAAAAAGTTTTGGAGTTCAGAAAAAGTTGTTGAAGGTATGTACTTGCCAGGAGAAATATTAACTTGGACATCATATGATGATCTCTCCAATTCTGTTTGTCTTCTTCAGGCATGACATTGTGGAATGTTCAATCTAGTATTCCTTAAATTCCTGATTTTGTTACTTCAATTTATCTTTTTATTTTTCCATCATTCACCAGTTGTTCATTATGCCCGTTGAACCCACAGAATATGAGAAACAGTAGAAGTTTAGAAATGGAAACATGGCACGATCTTGCAAATGTATACACAAACTTGTCTCAGTGGCGTGATGCAGAGGTTTGTCTCATGAAATCTGAGGGTATCAATCCTCATTCTGCTTCGAGGTGCCACTCCACAGGTATTACTTGCTTAATTCACTTATTTTGGCTTATTTTCCTAACTTTTCTTATAAGATTTATCTTGGAGTTTTCTAGATATGGGGTTGAAGTTAAACCAAATTGTGTTTTCTTTCCTCAAAGAGACACTTATCGATACAAACGAATAGGTATAATGAGCAGCTGTGTTATAGTGGTTATCCAGTCAACGTGTTAACTCGGAAGTTTTGCAAAGTCAAACCAATTGAAGAGAAATTTGATGTTCTGCAATTAAATTTTATACTAAGATTTGGATTGTGATCTCTTAGGGACAAAGTGGATTTGATCACTGCTGTTCTATACCTATCTGCAAACTCAACTAAGAAAATCAGAGAAACAATGTGCTCTGGTTTCTTTAGGTCGTACATTATGATCTTGAAATGAACTTGCAATTGGATTGCCTAACTGCCACATGTATCGGGTGTTGATCCAATAGAATAATATACCACTTCTTCTTTAGTATGTGATTTTAGTGCAAAAGTATTATTCAAAACAGCAGTATCTATGGGCTGACTCGTTTTAGACTAGCTTGGGACAGCTTCACCATGACCTTTTATGAGCTTGCATTTAGCCCTTCAGCACTCTCCAGGTGCTGTTTTTTTGTGACTACAAGATGTTACCTTTATAAAAAAGAAAAGAATCTTATACGATAACATCCCAAGCTTGTTGGGGTTGACGATATGATTCCTTGATTTCATAAATGCTCTCTTTGGGTCCAAAATATTTCAGTAACTCTGTACTTATGGATTATGTAACACTAAGGGATCTATAATATACGCTAGTGGTTATCAAGAGTCTTTTGCTGACTGGAGGTAGTGGTCCTTTGCTCCATTAAGAACTTGAGACCATGGTGATCAGTTTTTATGTGAAGCGTATGCCCAGAAAGTAAGGTCTCCAACTTTGCACTACAGTCACTAAGGCTAATAGTTCCTTTTCATGGACAGTCATAGCTAAGTTCCTTCCAGATAAACCTTGGGTAAAGTAAGCTATGGGTCTTCTCCTGGTGCAAAGCAGCACCAATACCCTCCCGTAAAGCATCAGTTTCCACCCCAAAATCTTTAGAGAAATCAGGGGAAGCTAGCACAGGAGCAGAAGTGATAGCTACTTTCAGATTTTCGGAAGTTGTGACTTGGGATTGCTTCAGCAGACCAATGAAAATTATTCTTCTTTAACAAGTCAGTTAATGGCTTGGCAATAATTCTGTTCTCTTGTATGAATCTATAATAGCCAGTAAGAGTAAGACCAAAAAAGCCCCTAAGCCTTTGATACTTGTTGGTTGAGGCCAAGTCATAAGATCTTATGGCTCTTTATTGCTCCACCTTGGACAGAAGTGACATGCCCTAAATAGTTTATTTGCACCTCAAAAGAACACTTACTCTTCTTCACGAACAACTGATTAGACCTCAACAACTTGAAAGCCTCTTCAACGTGTTAACTGAGAAGTTTTGCAAAGAAAAACCAACTGAAGAGAAATTTGATATTCAGCAATCAAAATTTTATACGAAGATTTATATTGTGATCTTGTAGGGACAAAGTGGGTTTGATCATTGCTGTTCTATGCCTATCTGCAAATCCAATAAAGAAAATCAGAGAACAATATGCTCTGGTTTCTTCAGGTCTTACATTATGATCTTGAAATGGACTTGCAATTGGATTGCCTAACTGCCACATGTGTTGGCTGTTGATTCAATAGAATAATATACTGCTTCTTTTGTATGTGATTTTACTGCAACAATTATTATTCAAATAGCAGTATCTATGTGCCAGCTAGTTTTAGACTAGCTTTTGACAACTTCACCATGACTATTTATGAGCTGCAGTTAGCCTCACCACGACTATTTATGAGCTGCAGTTAGCCGTCAGCACTCTCCAGATGCTGCTTTTGATGTGACTACAAGATGTTACCTTTATAAAAAAGAAAAGAATCTATATGATAACATCCCAAGCTTGTTGGGGTTGACGTTATGAATTGATTTCATAAATGCTCTCTTTGGGTCCATAATATTCCAATAACTCTGTTTCTATGGATTATCACAAGGGATCTATAATGTACGCTAGTGGTTATCAAGAATCTTCTAGTTGGTAGCACACTATCACCTACACTAATTTTCAACTTCCATTATCTTCCATCTTTTGATATATCTGCCGGGTTACTGCGATATCTTTTGCAATAACTTCTTCCCATGCAAATTTTTTCTAGCTTAGTGTATTTCAAGACCTTCAATCATAATGTATCACATCAAAGAGCCGTACGTTGGGAGGCATTCGTAACATGTGGTGAAATCATATTGAGTGACATTCTGCCATTTTATCCTCTAAATATGCTACTTGCGCTCTCTGATGGGTGTGCTCATTTATGATCATGCCTAATCTTGTATGAATGCACGTTCATCTTAACATTTACATGTCTACGACACTTATTTTATGGATATTTTACGCTTTAGTGGTCTAACATTCAGTTTCATACAACACCAACCACAACATACCCAGTAAAATCCCACAAGTGGGGTTTGGGGAGGGTAGAATGT
>DF368744.1:3632-15213 GCA_000787875.1 Solanum virginianum
TAAAGACCAAATTGAAAGAATGGAGTGTGAGCACTTATGGGAATCTGGAAAAAAGGAAAAAATAATTGCTTAGCAAAATACAACATTTTGATATCATACATTAATCCAGAGTTTTAACCACAGAAGAGTCTCTCAATAAGGCAGATGTGGTACAAGTGTTTGAAGAATATGCAAAGAGGGAAGAGATAGCCTGGACAGAGATCCAGGACATTGTGGATAAAGCAAGGGGACAAGAACACCACATTCTTTCAGAGAATGGCAAATGCACATAAGAGGATCAACCACATTGACAAACTGGTGGTGGGAGATCAGGAGCTGGTGGAACCTGCAGACATTAAAAAGGAGATTGTAGATTTCTACAAGGAATTGTACATGGAAAGTGAAAGCTGGAGACCTTCTTTCAACATGGATCAGTGCCCTTCAATAAATGCAGAGGAGCAACAACAACTTCAGAAGCCTTTTGGAGAAGAGGAAGTATGGAGGGGACTCAAAGCTTGTGCTGCAGACAAATCTCTAGGTCCAGATGGGTATAGTATGGGCTGCTTTATCAAATTCTGGGAACTTGTGAAAGGAGATTCTGATGGCAACTCTGCAAAACTTTCACTTTAATGAGTTCTTTGAGAAGAGCTTAAATGCTACATACATTGCTCTCATTCCAAAGAAGAATGGTGCTAAAGAATTGAGGGATTTCAGGCCGATCAGTCTAGTTGGGAGTGTGTATAAATTGATAGCAAAAATTCTCACAAAAAGATTGAAGAAGGTGATGCATAAATTGGTAGACGGATTTCAGGCCGATCAGTCTAGTTGGGAGAGTGTATAAATTGATAGCCAAAATTCTCACGGAAAGATTGAAGAAGGTGATGTATAAATTGGTAGACACCCAACAAATGGCTTTCCTAAAGGGAAGGCAGATTACTGATGCTGTCCTAATAGCCAATGAGTGTTTGGATTCAAGAATAAAGGAGAAGATTCCAGGAATTATGTGCAAATTGGATATAGAGAAAGCTTATTATCATGTCTACTAGAACTTCCTGTTTGAGATAATGAGGAGGATGGGTTTTGGCTCGAAATGGATTAGCTGGATTAAATTTTATGTCAGCACTGTCAGATTCTCTGTTTTAATAAATGGATCACCTGAGGGTTTCTTTCCATCAAACGGAGGTTTGAGACAAGGTGATCCACTTTCACCTTTCTTATTCATTCTAGTGATGGAGGGACTCAGCTACATGCTAAAAGCTGCACATGCAAGAGGGTGGATAAGGGGCTTCAATGTAGCAAAGGATGGGACCCAAAGGCTGGAAGTCACACACCTACAATATGCTGACGATACCCTCATCTTCTGTGATGCAGAAGAAAGCCAACTAATGATTTTGAGGGTAATTCTGGTTCTTTTTGAAGCAGCTTCAGGTCTTAACATTAAATGGAGGAAAAGTCACATTTTTCCAGTTAATGAGGTAGATAGAATGCTAAGCCTGACTAGAATCTTGGGAGGAGAAGTAGGTCAATTGCCCTCAACATATTTGGGGATGCCTCTGGGAGCAAATAGCAAATCCAATGAAGTTTGGAGTGGTGTGATAGAGAGATGTGAAAGAAGATTGTCAAGATGGAAAGCACAATACCTATATAAAGGGGGAAGACTGGTTCTGATCAACTCAGTGTTAGATGCCTTACCAACATATCTGATGTCAGTTTTCCCTCTTTCAGCTCAGATGGAAGTAGAATTGATACTTTAAGGAGGAACTTTTTGTGGAATCGAGAGAAGGAAAGCAAGGGCTACAATCTGGTAAAATGGAAGACTGTGCTACTCTTAAAGAAGCAAGGTGGATTGGGCATCAAAAACTTGAGAAAGCAGAATAGAAGTTTAATGATGAAATGGCTCTGGAGGTTCACTAGAGAGGAACAGGCATTATGGGCCAGAGTAATCCAAGCCAAATATGAGACCTTGAGTAACTGGACAACTAAGGAGGTAACAGCTGCTTATGGGGTCAGTCTTTGGAGATCGATCGTAAAGGTAACTTCACTGTCAGCTCTGCTTATAAGAATATGATACATATGGAAAGTCCGCTAAGGTTCTTGCCTTGGAAGCTCATCTGGAAAGTAAAGATCCCTTACAAGGTGGTGGTGTTCACTTGGTTGGTAGTAAAAGAAGCTGCACTTACACAGGAGAACCTGATGAAGAGAGGGATACACATGTGCCCAAGATGTTTTTTTCGCAAGCAACAGGCAGAGACAATCAACCATCTGTTCCTTCATTGTAAGGTGACCAGGCAACTGTGGAACCTATTCGCCAGCCTCAAAGGTATAGTCTGGACCATGCCAGGCAAAGCAGAACAGGCCATAGTGAGCTGGAATTTTGAAGGAAATGGCTGTGCAGAGAAGAACAGATGGAGAATTGTCCCAGCAGTAATTTGGTGGACAATTTGGAAGGAGAGACATTTGAGATGTTTTGAGAACACTAGCAGTCATCTACATAGGGTGAAAATGAACTGTATTATCACTTCTTGTTATTGGTGCAGTTCCAAATATGTAAATGATCCTATAGCTATAGTAGACATCTTAGGGTCTCTGTAAGAAGAAGCAGAAATTAGTTTTTTGTGAGCTGGTTGAGGCTACATTTGTTGTTAGCCTTTTGATGTACATCTGGTTTCCAGCCTTTAGTGCTGATGATTTATATACAAATTTGTTACCTTTGTCGGGAAAAAAAAAAGTTTGATGCTATCCATCAATAATATAATTGGATACAAGTTCCAAAGTTTTAATAATCCAATTCATTTTACTAATCAAATTTGATTTTTGATGTTTTCTCCATCAAGTTAACTTTCAACTGGTTACTTCAATCGTTATTGATATATGTTAAGACTAATATTTTATGCACCTATGCCAAGTTACCTAATGGGGGGAATGATAGTAAGTACTTGGTGTAAGTTCAGTTGTTCTACTAATGCTGGCAAAGATGATGTTTTGATCCCCTTTTCTTTCTTCTCTTAGCTCATAGGCATCGATGGACTTTCTGTTGTCTTCGGGAGAAATGCAGAAAGGAGGAGAGAGACAGAGTTAGAGGGGGGAGAGTAGGTTGTTGGTTGTAGGATAGGGTCTTTTGCCAGTTGCGTAACATTTACCATGATTGTATCTTCCTGATGTACAGGTTAGGCCGCAAACAATTGGGCAAGCGAGTAGAGTTGGTGGAGTTAATCCTGCTGACATTACAGCACTCCTTATCATTCTTGAATCAAACAGGAGGAAAGCCAAAGAGCAAAATAGAGAACAAGCAGTACCTTCATGAAGGATATAGATGAACAACTTCCTTAAAACCAGCAGCTGTAGGAGTCTGTATCATCTTTGGATCAATTATATTAAGTCCTTATTTAACCTGCTGGGTATCCTCTAACTAGAGAACCATCACCACCTTGGATGCACGACGGTCTTCCCATTTCATTTGAGATTCTTTTAGTGAAAACAAAACCAAAAGCTATATGCAAGATGAAAAGCATGTCAACAGCTATAAACTTGCCTCATGAATCTCGTCTGCCTCCCAAAGTTTAGAGTTTCTTGTATACTAGAAGATTCATATCCTTTGTAATTAGGTAGATGTTGGTTAGTTATGGGCTTTCTAGTTGTCTTATTTAAATACAGTTCTACTAAGCCATTTATGTGGTTCCTTTGTGTTCGTTTCTGCAGCTTTAACAGACGTGTGTTTAACATATATACTTGGAAGTTTTATTGTTAAAGTTTAATGTTGTTTGTTTTACACATGAAACAAAAATTTTAAAAAAATGAATGCTTGATATGTAACGTGCATTCCAATCTTTTACTAGACAATGTGACTACAGATTGGGGGATACTGTATCATGTAACATTAGCAATCTTAGAAAGGTTATGTACTTCTCAAAACACTTAAGAGTATTGTTTGGTTGGAATTTGAGGAGATTTATGGATCATCATCGCATAAAATTCAAGATTTATTTATACCATATTTGATTGTCATTTTTATTACGATGGCCTTTCTCTTCGATACATGAATCTTTGTATTAATTAAGAGAAAATTTCTTTTCTTTCTTATTTCATATAAATACAAGAAGAGTGTTGCAAGAGGTTACTGATTATGTTAAGTATCTTTTTCATATTTCCCTAGCTCATGCGAGGCTAATTTTTGAATATTTGCTTCTGCCAAATGGTTGTATGGTAAGAGCTTATGTATTTATTGTGGTTACACTTAACTATATCAAAAGGAGGCGAAGGTATCGTAAATAATATACTTGCACAATTACATAGAAATTCATGTATTATTTTTTGGCATGATAGAATATAAAATAATAATGTAGTATATGAATTGAAAATACTATAATGACAAAACTAACCGTGATCAAACTTTAACCTTAATTTTTCAAACGAGAAAGCATATTTTATGATATATGTTAAAAGATTAATTTGTGATATATCAAAGTAAATAATCCCTCTGCGTTACAATCCTAATTCCTAACATAAAATCAAGGGTGACTCAAGGCTGAGGTTAGTAAATCGTTTGTTTTATGCCTCCAAAATTTGAGACCCCAAAAAATTAATAATGAATTTTAATTTTTGAATTTCACTTAAATTGATACTGAAAATTGTTAAAAGAAAAACTACAAAATTTATATTAAAAACCAAAAAAATAACTATATACCTTTTACTAGAAATATTTTAAAATTTTAAATTAAACTACTTAAATATTTATATGAATAAATAAAGTTTTTAGAACAACATCCAGAGTAATATATTTCAAGCAACTGGTTAACATCTTACTAATTAGAATCAATTTTTACTTCGGTAGGTAATAATATTACTTAAGAATACTACACTAAAATTCAAAAAGCAACTCTAAATATATTGTTATTATTATAAATTTTTTATCAAAATTTGATCACTAATTTTATTAAAACATACTTGCACAAAATGTCTTTAAATAAAACAATTTCGTATGTGATTTGTAGACATCAGTTAAAATAAAAAAGTGGAAATTTTATCATAATTGTTAAATGTGGAAAAAAAGTGTTTTAGGAAAAATTGGTTTAAACTTAATTAATTTAAGAAAAATTAATTTTTTAAAGTAAAATAATTGTCACTTAATTTTTTTAAAAAATTAAGAAAAAACTTTTAAAACTCTAATTAAAAAAGTTTTAAAAATCAAAAAAAAAATAATAAGGTTCCCTACTACTATTTTTTTTTTTTTTGTAAAGAATACTCTGCTACTGTAACTGCTGGTTATCTGACGATTTAAAATTTTAATTTGACTAACTTTTGAAAATAATTTAAAATCAATAAGGCGTAAAAATTATTGAAGTAAAATAAATTAAATAATTCTTAAAGAAAATTGAATAAAGTTGCCTTTTTTTAAAAAATAATGTGGAATAAATTTAAACTTCTAAACGTATAAAAGCATAAAATCATTTTAAGAAAAATAAATTAACATAAAATGATTTGTCATTGAGAATTTAATTAAGTTAAATAACTAATATTAGCATGTAAATAAGTAAAAATTAGGAAAAATTACCTAACTGTACATCTTTTTTACCTTTTTTACTATTTATTCATACGATATTAAAATTTTACAAAAATTCCTATTTTTACAAAAATCAACTTCCATTAACTTCCGGTCCACTCCCAAAATTCTCGCATAAAATCAAGAGCACGACTATCAAATTTTGAATTATAAATTTTCCCGACGTACATCGTCTTCTTCTTCACCTTTTTTTATTTTTTTTATAACTCATGGACAATGCTCTTTCATTCAGTATTTCGATTACGTAATTATCAAAGTCTAATCGAACTTATGATTATGAAAAATTAGGTTTGGCAGAGGATAGGTGAAAGAAGATTCACAATCAAGTATAAATGAAGAAAATTGCAACATCTACTTCAAAAGTAAAAGCAATGAAAACTCCCAAAAAAGTAGAAAAGTTACACCAATAATTTCTCGACCTACCTGTATTTTCAGCGCATCAAACAAGTTTTTTTTATTGTTCTTCATACGAAATCATAATTTCTAAGTTCCAATTACTACTAATTTCTTGTTCCTAATACTAAAAATCCTAACATTGTTTAGTTCCTGATACAAAAAATAGTATATACAGAGTATATAAATTATAGATCTGTTCTATGCCTATATGCAATATTTTGGTGTCATTTACATCAATTCAAAATACATTTATTGGGAATATTTTTATTTTTTTAATTAATTGTTATTAAATCAGTTTATGTGTGCCTTTTTAAGTATCAAACACAAGTCCACAAATATATGAAGTATTCTATTTTGTATATAATACACTATTAAGATACAATAATTATGTAGTTGTTATTATTGTTGTTGTCTCAAATACAATAATTCATCACCACGAAACTTTTTTTCCATTTATTGTAGCAGCATCAATCTGCTCTTTTTTATTTATATATATTACAATTTAGTCATACATGATACAAAATAAATTTACTTGCACTTATTTTATATCAATTAACTGAACTATGTCTATTTTGCTTCTAATACATCAATGTGATATAATAATTATTTATTGTTGTCTATTTTGTCTAGAAGTAGTCATGATACAAAAATTAGAATGTGTTCAATTTTTTTTTTTTGTATAAGTTGAATGAACTATGGATATTTTTGTATCTAATACACAGTTCTTGAAGTGTACTGATATTTTTGCATCAAGTATAAAATGGAGTCTCACTTTGTATCTTTATTTTTTTTTTTTTTTGAATTCTTGATATGCAGAACATGAGTTATGAAAATAATTTCAGCCCACTCGTTAAGGTTTGGTGCAACTAGGGGTGGCAAAATTAAGTCCAACCCGACCCAACTCGTTGAATTTTGGGCGGATTAATAACCCATCAATTATTAGCTCAACATATCTCAACCCAACCCATTTCAACCCATTCAAAATTGGGTTAATGTGCAACTCGAATTAATTCGATAGAGATCTTGTTAAAATATTTTCAAAACACTTAGTTGGTGTTGTTGGGCCGTTTGGCGGCTGGTTTCGTGGTGATTTTGTGATGGTTGTTCGATAGTGAGTGGAAAGAAATGGAGTTGAGGGAAATGGAAGCATAAGGAGAGACGAGGATGAAGAAAAAGAGGGAGCAAAAAAAATAGAGCGACTCCTAAATCAAATAATTTTTCTAGAATCAAACAACACTTTCTTTGAAATTATTTTAATTTTATTATTTCTTGCGAGTTATCGTAACGTGTGCCAGATGTCAACATATATATTCAGGCATAATTTTTAATTAAAGATTCAATAAAATTATATAATTTTTAATTTAAATTTCAATAATTGACCTCTTTTATTTATGATATTAATTTGATTTTATTTATTTGTAACATCTCACATATATGTAGATTAAAAAGTCAATATATACCATTATAATTCATAATTAAATAAATAATCTTATTTTTTAGATTTGTTTGTTTAACTATTAAAATAGAGCACTACAATTTTTTTTGGGTAAGCACTACAATTATTAATTATTGATATAGTTTATGTAAAAAAAGTTGACAGTAATATTAAGTCTTTTATTAGTATATTGAGAAAATTTTAAATTTTATACTGTGTGATTTATGTAAATTCTACTTATAAACGTCATATTCATAATAATTTTTTCTTAGAAAAAATAGTCTATGACAAAAACTTCAACTATTGCAACAAAAATAATTGAAAAAAAATACTAAAATATGTTGTATGTGTATATGGTACCACTACTTAAATATTGTAATAAATGTATTCATTTCCCATACCTTGAAAATATTTCCAATATATGAAAAGTAATTGACAAATAAATTAATAAAAAAAATTTAGATTTTAAAAGGAAGGGTAAAAATGTCAAAAAAAGAAACTAGTTTATAGTGCGAATGAGTCTTTTTCCTGTTGTGGCCAAAATTTGGGTCAAATTTTGTGGCCAAATAGCATTACCCTAAATCACCTTTTGAATATAATAATTATAATGTTTTGGAAAATATAACAAGAAAATAGTTACTATAATTAATGATAAGGGTAAACTAAAAATACCTTTTGAATATAATAACAATTACAATATCATGAAAAATGTAATAAAAAATAACTATTATAATTAATGATAAGGATAAACTAAAAATTAAGTTTGAAATTATTTTTTGATTTCATAAAGTGAACAAGTATTGTTGGATATCTCAAAATAGTATAGTAGACAAGTAAAGATAGACGGAGGGAGTAATAGCAACACTAATACGATGTAATATTATCCTATTGCTATTTATTTTAATATGTTTAAATTATAATTTAATTTAAAATTTTATTAAAAATATAAGAATAAAAATATGGAGGCCCAACAAGGCCGACGACCCACATATAAATGGGTTGGGCTAGCTATTTTCTAACCCATAAAAAAAGGGGGTCAGCCCGGCGTGGTCTATCAAATTCTAAAGCCTGTAAGGGCTAGCTCGGATGGGGTAGGTCAGCCTGTATTGACAGTGCACCTAATTCCGGCTACTCTCTCTCTCTCACACACACACACTTAAGCATCATTCCTTTGTCTCTCTCCATTTTTATCTTTCCTCTTATCTCTCTTCTATCGTCTTCTTTTCTTTTCTTTTTTTTTTCTTTCAAAAACTGTTGATTTTATTCCTAAAAGAATTTCATAGGTAACAAGTTTTCATCATATATTATGTTTGTTTTTAGTTGATTTGGTATATTTTTTAATTTTATATACATATTTGTGCTTCTTCGATGGTAAATGTATGTCAATATTTTTAAAAGAATTACATTGTATATATGTGTTTGCATGTGTTTAATCGAATATAAATATATGTCAATATGAATTTGTATTTTTTTCTATTTTGTATTTTGTATCTGCTGGTGTTTGCCGATAAAGGTATTTAATGCATCCTTTTCTATTGAAGTTGTATTAGTTGTTTTTTTTTTGATAATTTTTTTAAGAATCTATATTAATTTTACATGTTCATTACTGTGATCATTACATATGTTTTCTATTGACTTTAATGTATCCGCACATTAACAAATAAGGAATCAATATGTAGGCTTATTTTGAAATGTATAACATGCCATTATTTATTTTGTATACGATTATCACGAAATTTGTATATTTTATTAGGTTGCACTCAATATAAATGTACATTTTGTAAATTTAGTTGTTCCTTTTTATTTTATTTTTTTATATGTATTCAATATTTTTTAATCCAATTTACATATTATCTGTATACGAAATCATTTTAATACCACCATATTATATATATTTTTTAAAGATTAATTTATTTTTACACATTCAAATACATGTAAGTTATCTTTGTATTTTTTAAGGGCAATTATTCAAATTGTACCCGAAATCATTAACCCTTTGTTCTTTAGCATTATATACAAAAGTTAAAATTTGTATCCACTTTTATAGTACATGATTTGTTTTCAAAATTACTTGGCATACAAATTTAGTTAAAAAATAAATATAACAATATGAAATAATAGTTAACAAAAAAAAGTTAATTGCACGCTATTGTATTTCGCCAAACTACAAATCATAATCACTTTGAATTCCAAATAACATTAATACAATCAATTTGTATCTGAAATCATTAACCTTTTTTTTTTATTAGCATTATATACAAAATTGCTCATCATACAAATTTTACAAAAAAATAAAATACAACAACATGAAAACAATAGTAAAAAAATTAACTTTAGGTCATTGTAGTCCACCAAATTACAAATCATAATCATTTTGAATTCCAAAATATTAATACAATCAATTTGTATTCGAAATCATTAACCTCTTATTCTTTAGCATTGTATACAAGAAATTAAAATTTGTACCCACCTCGTAGTACATCATTTATCTTCAAAAAATTACTCATGAATCAAATTTCAAACCATAATCACTTTGAAATCCAAATAATATTAATAAAATTAATTTATAATCGAAAAAAATTGTGTTGATTTGTTTTTTTGGAAAATGTATCTCAAGCAACACCACATCAATTTTGAAACTTTATTTTTTAAAGAAAATTGTATCTAACGCTAACTAAATTCCATTTTTTTCATTCAAAGTGTATTCAAACCACACTAAAAGTATCTATCTCGAATTATATTCGGTATATATACTTTATACAAAAAAAATACAATTTGTGTTCCAAAATAAAAATACATACCACAACCACTTTGAATTTAAAAAAAAATATATTAATACAGATTATACAATACTTGTCGAATCAGGATATCTTCTAAAAAGGTCATATTTTCGTCAAATTTTGCTTTCACAATAAAATTTTATCTTTGCAATGTCTATTTCAAATTTAAATAATCCAACATATTTGAATCAGCACTTGGCTCAATATTACGCACGAATATACAATTTTACGCCTCTATCTCCTTTTTTCAATCATAAATTAATAAATTATTTGTCTTAGTTACAATTGAATTAAAGCTTATTAATTGAATCTCTCAAAATATCGTGCGGAAATCTTCTTATTATATTGAGATGTAAGAGGAAGGTGGTTCCCCCCTCCCCCCCAAGAAGAAAGTAAGGGAGGAAGGTGGAGGAAGAGAGGAAGAATGAGAATGATAGGTGAGACAAGCAGGGTGGACAAATACAATAACTGAAAATAGGTCTACATATCCTATAATGGTGATTGAATATTTTAGGAAATACTTAACATATATAAAATACAGTTTACCATAATTTTCTCTAACTAAATTTTTATTAGTTTTCTTGTATTAATTTATTTTAAAAAAAGAATAACAAGTCAAGTGAATAACAATTAAAATGTAGCTATGTTCAATAAATATTCAAATTGTAGCTAAGAAGTCTTATTAAATGTCAAAATGTAGTTATTTTGAAAATTTTCTCTTCGATAAATGGATAAAATAATGTAAAAGAGGAAAGTTGAATGTTTGGGCTTTTGACCCACTTCTATTCTTTTCCTAATTCTAAAAGGGCTGCTGAAGTTCCTGGGCTTGGGCTCAATTTCGCTATTTTACTCGGGCTTTAGCCCCTTTCCACCTGGAAACTCATTATTTTAGTGGATCATTCCTGCAAAGAGATTGGGCTTTGGCCCCTTTTTGATAATGTATACCACTGTTGTATATTGGTATGTAACCAGTGTATACAACCCAGCTTTTGGTTCCAAAGACCTGTAACCAAACCCTGCAACCTGTATTTTGCTTCCTCCTATGAAAAATTAAGGGATTGACTCGAAGGAAATCAACGTTACGCAAGGGTGGAGTCTCGATGGGCCCATATAGGATTTCAATCATGCATGAAAATGACGATAAAAATTAGTATGGAAAAAGTAAAGTTTCAACGATGAATGAAGCAAATAAACACATTGTTCTTTTCATATTATCAAAAATAACAATAAGCAGTTGAAATGAATCAGCATCACAATCTATTATACATTAGCATCTTATTAAACTTCTACTTGGAATCAATCTTGCAAAAGGATAGTTGAACAACACATTAACCAAGGAGTAGATTCTGTAATTTGCTTTTACCCAAAAAAAAAAAAAAGATTCTGTAATTTGCTTTTACCCAAAAAAAAAAAAAAAAATTTTGTAATTTG
>DF368741.1:0-17343 GCA_000787875.1 Solanum virginianum
ACTTCACCAATCATCACAATCAAACAACCAAGGCTCTGGACACTAACCCTAAGTTCATTATTTAAGTGTTTAAGAGATAACTCACACAGGAAAGATGTATAATCATATAATAATGTGTAAACAGTATCATTAGTCCATGATGATCATCAATTTAACATAAAATATAAGATTTAAACATAACTCTAAGAAAATATTCAAGACACTTAAATACAAGACCTATCAGTTAACGTTCTATATCTTAGTCTATAAATTGGTGCACATGAAAGAACAATTTTATGTTTTCGGTAGCCTTAACATACCTGGAGTGAAGAATTAGCAAGTTTTCTTCAAGAATTTGGAACCTCTATAGAAATCCTCAAGCCTTCTCTCCTTCTCCTCTCTTAGAACTCCTATAGAAACTTATTTAAAAAAATGGGTTTTTGAAACCCTTCATATATATTTAGGCTTAGATATACATTTTTGGGACTTTAGAATATATTGGGAAGGACAAAAATGCCCTTCGCGAAGTAAAAGAAAAAAAATCTAAAAACAGGCACACAAGTGTGCATCGCGGAGGTGGCGTGCACCAGTTCATTTTTGAAATTTTTTGGAAACTCCATTCCCATCAAAAAACCACAAAAACATAAGTGCATTTTTGTATCCCTGGCGCATCGCGAAGGGGGCGCAGATTTGCTACTGTTTTTGCACAAAATGTGCAATTTTGTAATTTGACCCGGTTGCTTTAAATTGGGTTGAGATCATTTATTGACTTGAATTTCCGTGTTGATCACAAATTTGGTCTCGAATTTCCCATCAGAGCTTTGGATGACATGTTGTGCGCATAATGTATTTTCGGGGCATTTTGGTAATTTTATGAAGTGTTACATCATCTCTCCCTTGGAATCATTCATCCTCGAATGATGAGTGAAGGCCGAATGGAAACATGAATAACCCCAGAACCCATCTCATTCCTTACTTGGGAGCACTCAAACTTTCACTATGCATCCTCTATCTATCTCTACCTTAGACTCGGGAATAGAATGAGATAAAGGCATCAACTCAATGAAAGGAGACATTCAATACCATTAAGGATAAGAACATTTACCTTTAACATCATCATCATTTAGCATGAATAGGTGTGGGTATTTGAGTTTCATTGCTTTCTCAACCTCCCACATAGCTTCCTCCACAAATTGATTCCTCCATAAGACTTTCACGGAGGCTATCTTTTTATTTCTCAGCTTGCAAACTTGTCAGTCAAGGATCTGGACTAGAATTTCTTTGTATGATAAGTTATCCTTCACACCCGCACTCTCAATAGGAATTGCTAAGGCAGGGTCTCTTAAACACTTCTTCAACAAAGATACATGGAACACCAGGTGAACTCCATCTAGCTCGGAAGGCAAGTCTAGCTCGTAAGCAAACTTCCCAATCCTCCTCAAAATTTGATATGGTCTGATGTAACGGGGACTCAACATTCCTTTCTTGCAAAATCTCATGACACTCTTCATGGTGACACCTTCAAGTATATCCAATCATCTACCTCAAATTCCAAATCTCTTCTTCTCATATCCGTATACGACTATTGACGACTCTGGGTTGTCTTCAATCTTTCTCTGATGACTTTCACCTTCTCCATAGATGTGTGCATGAGATCAGGTCTGATCAACTCATCTTCGTTGACCTTGAACCAGCCAATCAATTATCTATATCACCTCCCATATAATGCCTCATAAGTGGTCATCTGAATGCTGGCATGATAGCTATTATTGTATGTAAACTCAATCAATAGTAGATGATCATCCCAATTTTCTTTTAAGTCGATGGCACATACTCTTATCATATACTCTTAAATCTGAATGGTTCACTCTGCCTGTCCATCTGTCTGAGGGTGAAAAGTTATGCTCAAATGTACTTTTGTGCCTAATCCTTTATGAAAGGATCTCCAGAATTGAGAGGTGAATTGAGCTCCTCTGTCCGAGATAATGGACAAGTGGACCCCATCCAACCTCACAGTCTTACGAATATACAGTCGGGCATACTCCTCAGTAGCGTAAGTTGTCTTGACTACTAAGAAGTGGGTTGATTTCATCATCCTATCAACGATCACCCATATCAAATCATGTTGCTTTCGCGATTAGGGTAAGCTCGTGATGAAATCCGTATTGATCATCTCCCACTTCCATTCTAGAATTTCAAAATTCTAGGCTAATCCACACAGTCTCTGATGTTCAACCTTAACTTGTTGGTAATTTGGACACTTAGAGACAAACTCAACAATGTCTTGCTTTATGTCATTCCACCAATAGACTTCCCGCAAGTCGTGGTACATCTTGGTGGAACCAGGATGGATGGAATATCTCATGCTATGTGCTTTGACCATGTTTCTATCTCGAACACCATCAACATCGGGCACACACAATCTTCCTTGATATTTCAATACCCCGTCTTCCCCTTTGGAGAAAACCATCACCTTCTGCTTGTGAATTGCCTTTTTCAATTGGAGTAATATAGGGTCTTAGTGTTGTTTTTTTTTTCACTTCTAACACTAAGGATGAAGCGGAACCATTTTGAACATTGACTCCGCCTTCATTGTTCTCCTCAAGTTGGACTCCTAATCGAGCCAATCTATGCACCTCCTTGGCTAATTCTCTTTTCCCTTTCTCCACATGGGAAGTGCTACCCATGGACATCCTGCTAAGAGAATCAACAACTATGTTAGCCTTACCTATGTGGTAGAGAATGCTCATATCATAATCCTTGAGCAGCTCCAACAACCTCCTCTACTGCAGGTTAAGCTATTTCTGACTGAACATGTACTGCAAACTCTTGTTGTCAGTGAACATGTCCACATGCACTCCATACAAATAGTGATACCAGATCTTAAGTACGAATACTACTGCTGCCAACTCTAGATCATAAGTCAGATAATTCTTCTCATGGATTTTAAGTTGTCTGGAAGCATAAGCTATCATCTTCCCTCTCTGCATGAGGACACACCCCAATCCAACTCTGGATACATTAGAGTATATCACAAAGTCACCGTTCCTATCTGGCAAGGTCAACAGTGGTGCTGTAGTCAATCTAGTCTTCAACTCCTGAAAACTCTTTTCACATGCCTCAAATCACAGAAACTTGGCCTTCTTCTGAGTCAGCTTTGTCAATGGGACTGATAGCAAAGAGAAGCCTTTAACAAATCTGTGAAAATAGCCTGCTAAACCTAAGAAGCTTCTTATTTCTGTTGGAGAAGTTAGTCTTAGCTAGGTCTTAATGGCGTCAATCTTATGAGTATCCACCTGAATACTATCTCCCGAAACAACATGGCCTAGGAAAGCCACAGACTTGAGCCAAAACTCTCACTTAGAGAATTTTGCATACAATTCATGATCTTTGAGTGTTTGCAAAACCACTCTAAGGTAATTAGCATGCTCCTCCTCATCTCTCAAATATACTAAAATGTCATTGATTAACATAATCATGAAAATATCAAGATACAGCCTGCATACCCTGTTCATCAGATCTATGAAAGTTGTAGGTTCATTTGTAAACTTGAAGGACATGACCATTAACTCAAAATGGCCATGTCATGTTCGAAAGGCTATCTTTGGGATGTCAGTTTCCCTCACCTTCAACTAGTGATACCTTGATCTGAGTTCTATCTTTGAGAAACAAGTAGCACCCTGAAGTTGGTTAAAGAGAACATCTATTTTGGGAAGAGGGTACTTATTCTTTATGGTAACCTTATTCAACTGCCGATAGTCTATACACATTCTCAAAGACCTATCTTCTTATGCACGAATAGGACAGGAAAACCCCCAGGTGAGATACTAGGCCTTATGAAACCTTTCTCTAACAAGTCTTTCAATTGCTCTTTCAATTCTTTCAACTCTATGAGACCATTCTATAGGGTGGAATTGAAATAGGTTTGGTCACGGGAAGACTATTTATCCCAAAGTCAATCTCCCTATTAGGAGGGACTCTAGGAAGATCATCACAAAACACCTCAGAAAGCTCATTACAATTAGGACTGACTCAAGAGTAGCAGATTCAACATCATCAGACTTTACTCTCACAAGGTGGTAAATGCAACCTTTGGAGATCAACTTCCTACTTCTAAGATAAGAGATGAACTTGCCCTTAAGGGCAACAGAACTCCCTTTCCACTCTAAGAAAGGCTTATTAGGGAACTGGAACTTAACAATCTGTGTCCTACAGTCGACAGAAGTATAATAGGTATGAAGCCAATCCATGCCCATTATTACATCAAAATCAACCATCTCCAGCTCTATCAAATCTGCTAAGTTGTCTTTATGATAAATAGACACTACATAATCCTTGTAAACCCTCTTAGCTAAGATAGAGTCACCAGCAAGAGTAGAAACAGAAAACGGTTCATACAAGTACTCTGGAAGAACCCCAAACTAACTAGCCATATAAGGGGTCATAAAAGACAAGGTGGCACCTAGATCAATCAATGCATAGCAATCATAAGTAATGACTCGAAGCATACTCATGGCAACATCTGGTGCAGCCTCTCAATCCTATTGGTTACCCATAACATAAAGTCAGTTCATACTGTCTCTTGTACCCATAGTAGTACCCCTCTGCTGGTTACCCGCTGGGGGAGCCGTGGAAGACTGAGCTCTACTACTCCCCTCACCTCGCCTCCTTTTTGGACACTCAAAACTGAAGTTTCCAGCCAGACCACATACATAACACATATCCTTGCCAACCCTACACTCACCCAAATCAAGCTTACAACATCTGCTACACGGTGGATTTCCCCTCGTACCTTGAGTCACACTGGCCTACGATTTAGCGCCCGAGGCCCTAAAATTCTGATGACCATAAGATTTCTGATCTTACCTATTTTACTGCATAGGCACACTTATAACAGATAGTCTAGGATGTGATGGTCTCTTCTGAAAATAGGACTTGTCACCCCTATTCTTTCCCTGCAGGCTAGTCTCATGTCCCGCTAACTTCGCCCTTCTACTATCTGCACTTCTCTATATTTCTTCTTATCCTCTTCTATCTGCTAGGCATACACCATAAATCTGGAGATGTCCATGCTTGGAATCAACAAGGCAGACTTACACTTTTCCTGCATATGTTTGGCCAGCCCAGACATAAACCTCCTAATTTTTGTCCTTATGTCTTTCACCATCTCTGGAGCATACCTTGACAGTTTAACAAACTTAAAGGCATACTCCTTCACAGTCATCCCTCCCTATTTCAAATTCATGAAATCATCCACCTTTGCCTCCCTCAAGTCTTGAGAAAAGAAGTGATGAAGGAAGGCGGTCTCAAACTCATCCTAATCCGCGGGCTCAATATCTTCACCTCCATTATCCTCCCATTGGTTGTACTAAACATTTACAATATCTTTAAGCTGGTAAGAGACATGTACAACCCCTTTAACCCTACTGGCATACATAGTCCTCAAAACCTTATATATCTCGTCAATGAAGTTTTGTGGATCCTCCTCAACTTTCAGCCCCATATACACAGGCGGGTTCATCCTCTAGAAGTCTCTGAGTTGGGTTATAGCTGAGGGCTCCTATGAGCTAGGACTAAGAGATTAAGAACCTTGGTTATTTCCCTAGGAGGCCACCTGCTGAGTCAGCATGACGATGGCTCCCCTAAATTCTACCTCAGCAGTGGGAGCTGTCAGGGGCTGAGCAGGGGGCACCTGAGGGACCTTAACAGTCTTAGTGGGGCATCCCCGCCTCTTACCTCAATTTGAATTGGAGCCTCTGGTTGGGTGTTACCAGCAACTAGGGCAGGGGTATTTCTCTGAGCGGCTATTATCTTGGGCAACATTTTCTGTAAATGTAAAATACACGAGTTAAAAAAGGATTTTCATAAGTTAAATTCTATCGCACTAACTTAGATAATAGAAGAAGGGTAATAATTCCTAATTTCCTATAGCCTCCTGCTTGTGAAGTATGGTGTATAACAAATCCATAAACAAGACTCTACTAGACATGGCTTCGTAGGCTCTCTAGGACACTTGAACTCTATGCTCTGATACTAAGTTTGTCATGCCCCGAAAAGGTACCCTGGATCTGACTGGCACTTAGAGACTATCATTGGTCCCCAAGCGGACCACCTAATCCTATTTCATTCGTTCAATCCATTCATATACAGAAGATTAAATAGAAAAAAATAACTATTAGTGGACTATCACTATCATTATCATAAGACAATATGAAGAAGTATCTCAAAAGAAAGGGAATGGGAGATACACAATCCCGACACTATCCATCAACTGTATATATCTACGAAGCCTCTAGGACTAATATCTAAGAAGGTACCATGATAGGCCATGGCTATCACAATCAAAAGAAAAATACTAAAATAAAGTCAATGAAATAATCATCCTCCGAAGGCAAGGGAGAACTCACCATGGTCTGAAATACTGAGCTCTAAACCTCAAAGATTGGACTGTTAAAGTCCCTTATCTAAACAATCTGCATCATAAAACAATGCAGCGCCAAGGGATATTAGTACTAGAATGTACTATATGTAAAATAGGCTAACGTAAATAATATAAGATACAATCTCTCATCATCACTCATTCTCAACTCAAAGTAAAGGACATGACTCTATCATCTCACCATCCATCAAGACATCATATAACAACATCAATGTTAGAGTACTATTGAAGTTTCCTCAAAGTAAAGGACATGACTCTATCATCTCACCATCCATCAAGACATCATATAACAACATCAATGTTAGAGTACTATCAGCAAGGAACATATCTGAGAGTTTCTATAACCGACAATCACCGCCTATGAGCTAACAGTGATACAATGAAGAGATGTCATTGCCACACCCATCCAGTACTTTATCGGGGTAAAGAACGATTCTGTCGAGGATCCCAAGGAAATCTATCAAGTCCTCTGCGAGATAAAAGAAGCATCTGCTTTCATGATCCAATCCTCTCCTATGCTGGCTACAAATTTAATGAGTGCGAGTAGACTCACTCTTACCCATTTCCATGCTAATACTCCTCCCATGAATCAATATGCTCATAAGTCTATCAAGGTTGAACTGTTACATAGCCAAACCCTCCTCTTAAATAGGGTCCTCAACTCATCTATCATTCTATCAACTCAAGAAAGGAATTCTTCCCCTCACCTCTATCAAAAACTCAGTTGAATCTCAATAATATCAATTTGCATCTACTTCAACCATCACAACACTCATCTCAAGACTCAGACTTCACCAATCATCATAATGAAACAACCAAGGCTTTGGAAATTACCCCTAAGTTCATTATTTAAGTCTTTAACAGATAACTCACACAAGAAAGATGTATAATCATATACTAATAAGTGTAAATAGTTTCATTAGTCTATTATGATCATCAATTTAACATAAAATGGAAGATTCAAAGATAACTTCAAGAAAATATTCAAGAAACTTAAATACAAGACCTATCAGTTAATCTACATCTTAGTTTATAAATTGGGGCACATAGAAGAACAATTCCATATTTTGGGTAGCCTTTACATACCTGGAGTGAAAATTAGCAAGTTTTCTTCAAGAATTTGGAACCTCTCTGGAAATCCTCAAGCCTTCTCTCCTTCTCCTCTCTCAGAACTCCCATATAATCTTTTTTAAAAAATGGATTTTTAAAACCCTTTATATGTATTTAGGCTTAGATATATATTTTTGGGACTTTAGAATATATTGGGAAGGAGAAAAATGCCCTTCGCGAAGTAAAAGAAAAAGATCTTAAAACTGGCACACTAGTGTGCGTCCTGGAGGTGGCGTGCACCAGTTCTTTTTTGAAATTTTTTGGAAATTTCATTCCCGTCGAAAAACCACAAAAACATAAGTACATTAACTTGCTTTGACTTTTAGGGGTTGCATGCCAATAGCATATGTTTATGGTTATTGTTATAACTATTAGTGGGCCAATATACATTTACTGCATTGGTCACTTAATGTGTTGCATTACTCCTTGAGTGTTATGCTTAGTGATCATTTGGCAGTTTAATCCTTGCACGTTGAGGGCATTTGTTGCCCTCACCATTATCTTCCTCTTTATTCCATCCTTACATCTTGTAACTTATCTAACTTCTTGACCATTTATCTACCCCATATTTACTTCTTATTCATTGCATAGAAGACTTCCACAACTATAAATAGTAGTTGTCTTAATTTGTTTTATACATACAACACGAGAAAAAATAGAGTGCATAAACTTTGTCAAAAAAGAGAGTTCTTATTATTTGAAGGGAGGTATTCTTATTGTGGAACTTGAGACTCAACTCTTCTTTAGAGTTTGTTGAGTTATACTTTTGTAAAAGGTTGTTATATCCTGGAGGGGATGAGTCAAAGAGAGTACTGTTGGACCAGCGAAAACGTTTGCTACGGTGGGCTTGAATCTCCTTAAAGAGAGCGAGATATCCGCGCCTCAACCTGAAGATTTTGTTTTTCATTTTTATTTTTTCAATTGTAATTTTCTTATAATTTCACCAATAATTTTAAGGAGATTCAAATGGCTATAATTGAAAAATCTGCAGATGTCAAGATGGGAGATCTTAACAAGCCATTACGGTTCAATGGTAATCACTTCAAGAGGTGGAAGGATAAAGTATTTTACTACTTGAGTCTTCTCAGTATTGCTTATGTTCTAACTGAGAAGAATCCTAACAAAGTTGTTATTCTCTCCATGGATAATGATGAACTCATTTCTCATCAAGAGAAAGTGGATAAATATAATGACGATTCTTACAAGTGTCAGTATTATATTTTGAATTATCTATCTGATAATTTTTATAATTATTATGATAGAACTTAGTCTAGTGCAAAGAAAATTTGGAAAGCATTGCATAGTAAGTATGATATTGAAGAAGTGGGAGCAAAACAATATGCTGCTATCTGATTTTTTCGATTCCAAATGGTGGACAACAAGTCAGTGGTAGATCAGGCTCAAGACGTCATCATAATTGTTGGAGAGCTTAGATCTAAGGATGGTAAAATTGGGGATAACCTTATGGTTTGTGGCATAGTTGATAAACTTCTACCTTCTTGGAAGGAATTCCAAAAAACTATGCAGCACAAACAAAAGAAAACCTCTCTTGAGACGTTGATAATAAAATATCCTCATGGAGGAGGAGGCAAGGGGCCAAGATGTAGTTTTGCAATTAGAAGAGAGCAACAACACATCAAAGGTAAATTTAGTTACTTCGAATAATGCTACTCCTAATTCTAACAAAAATACTTTTATGAAGCCTAAGAAGAAAAACTTCAAGAAAAAGAATGGTAGACCTCCCAAGAAAAATAATGGTGAGAATAATCAAGCACAAAATCAACAAGTTCATGATAAGGGACCGTGCTTTGTCTGTGGCAAGAGTGGGCATATTAATCAATTTTGCAGATATCAAAATCATAGCCTTGATAAGGGACCGTGCTTTGTCTGTGGCAAAAGTTGGTATATTGCTCAATTTTGCAGATATTAAAAATGTGAGCCTATACTCAGGCAAATGTTACTGAAGAGCCTTTTGTGGCAGTGATTACAAACATATTTATATTTGACAATATTGATGGGTGGTGGGCTAATTCTTATGCAAACTGTTATGTCTATTATGACAAATACTGGTTTAAAAAATAAACTCCTTTTGAGGAGCCCAAAACCATCATGCTTGGTAATTCACACACTACTCTGGTGCTTTGAATGGGAGATGTCGTATTGGGTTTTACTTTTGAAAGAGTTTTAACTCTAAAAGATATACTTTATACTCCTTCTATGAGGAAAAAATTGATGTCTAATTTTCTTCTTAATAAAGCAGGCTTCAAGCAGATTATAGAATCTGATCAATATATAATTGTGAAAAAGGGCATTATTGTGGGAAAGGGGTATGCTTGTAATGGGATGTTTAAACTGAATGTTGAAATGAATAAAGTTTCTACTTCTGTTTATATGCTCTCTTCTACTAATTTTGGCATGCCCATTTTTATCATACAAATGATTGTTACGTTGGAATCATGAGTAGCTTAGAATTAATCCCAAGGGTTAAAAAGGATTTTGAAAAGTGTGAGGCTTGTAGTAAAGCCAAAATCACTAAAAGGCCTCATTTTCAAGTTGAACGAAAACCTGATTTATTAGAATTACTTCACACTAATATTTGTGAACTTGGAGGAATTCTAACTCAAGGAGGAAATAGATATTTTATCACTTTCATTGATGATTTTTCTAAGTTTACATATGTTTACTTGATGAAAAATAAAAGTGATGGTTTTGAGTATTTGAAAGTTTATCTCCATGAGGTTGAAAATCAGTTTTAAAGAAAATAAAAAGAATAAGAAGTGATAGAGGCCGTGAATATGAGTCAAATGAGTTTAATTCTTTCGTTAGATCATTAGGAATAATTCATGAAACTATGCCTCCTTCTTCTCCTGCATCTAATGGTGTAGCGCAAAGGAAAACTAGAACTTTGGTTGAATTGATTGATGTCATGCTAATTGAGTCAAGTGCACCTTTAAATTTTTAGGGTGAAGCTAGTTTGACTACTTACTATGTGTTGAATCGTGTGCATCATAAAAAGTCTAAACTAACTCCTTTTGAGTTATGGAAAGGTCACAAGCCTAACTCAGGATATCTAATAGTTTGGGGATGTCTAGCCTTTGTGAGGCTAATGGATCCCAAGATTACAAAGTTGGATAAAAAAGTTACTATTTGTGTTTTTCTTGGTTATGCTTAAAATAGTACAACCTATAGATTTTTTAATCTTGAAGGTAATGTTATTATTGAATTAGGTGATGCTATTTTTCATGAAAACAAATTTTCTTTTCTATTCTAAAAATAGTGAGGGTCAAAGGATTGAACAAAATATATTGTCATTACCTAGTTCTTCTACTTGTACATTGAAAAATAAGGAAATTGATAATTTTGAATTAAGAAGATGTAAAAGAGCTAGAGTAGAAAATGATTTTAGTCCTGATTTTTATGTTTTTAATGTTGGAGATGACCCTCTCACTTTGAAAGAAGTTTTATCTTCACATGATGCAAATTTCTAGAAAGAGGTTGTAAATGATGAAATGGAATCACTAATTTCTAATAAAACTTGGAAATTAATTGATTTACCACCGGGTTATAGAATAATTTGTTGCAAATGGATCTTAAGGAAAAAGTTAAAATCGGATGGGTCTATTGATAAATATAAGGCTATGCTATTTGCAAGAGGCTTTAAGCAATTTGAAGGCCTAGAGTTTTTTGACACTTTTTCTCCGTTAACTAGAATTACATCTATTAGACTTTTAATTGCTATGACTGCAATTTTTGATTTCCAAATTCACTAAATGAATGTAAAAATTGATTTTTTAATCAGAGACCTAAATGAAGAGATTTATATGGAATAATCTGAGGGTTTTGTTGAAGTAGGCCAAGAAAGCAAAGTGTGTAGACTTACTAAATCCTTATATGGCTTGAAACAGGCACCGAAGCAATGACATGAAAAGTTTGATTCCTGCATGATTTAAAATGGGTTTAAAACAAATGAGTGTGATAAGTGCCAATATCATAAGTCTTGGAATAATACACATGTTATTATTTGCCTATATGTTGATGATTTATTGATCTTTGGCTCTAATATAAATGTTATTGTTGAAGCAAAAAATATTCTTAGAAGACATTTTGATATGAAAGATCTTGGTGAGGCAAATTTTATTCTCGGAATAAAAATTACTAGAACTTATGATGGAATTTTCCTTGACCAATCATATTATGTTGAGAAAAAATTAAAAAAATATAACTTTCTTAATTGCAAGCATGTTTTAACTCCTTTTGATTCAAGTGTTAACTTGTTTCCTGTAAAAAGTGAAATGATGTGATAAATAAAAAGAAATATGCTAGCTTAATCGAAAGTTGAGATATGTGACTGATTGCACTAGCCTGATATTGCATATGTGATATGAGTACTTAGCATGTTTACAAGCAAGCCAGGTAATGAATATTGGCGTGCTATAACAAGAGTTATGAGATATTTAACTGGGATAAAAACTTGTGGTTTGTTCTATAAAAAATATCCTGCTGTACTTAAGGGCTTTTCTAATGCAGATTAGAACACTTTATCAGGTGATTCATGTTCTACCACTGGTTATATATTTACTTTGGGTGGTGGTTCTATCTGTTAGAAATCTAAAAAGCAAACTATCATTGCTAACTCTACCATAGAGGCTGAACTAATTGCTTTGACTTCAGCTAGTGAGGAAGCAAATTGGTTAAGAGATTTATTATTCCAAATTCCTTATTTTAAAAAACCAATTTCTCCTATTTTAATTTATTGTGATAGCACTGCTGCAATTGGTAGAGTTCAAAACCTTTATTACAATGGTAAATCCAGACCTATAAGGAGGAAATACAGTAATGTCAGATCATATTTGACAAGTGGTACCATTAATGTTGATTATGTCAAATCTTGTGATAATCTTGCAGATCCTCTTACTAAGGCCTTAACAAGAGAAAAGGTCCAGAACACATCGAGGGAGATGGGATTGAAGCCTACAAAACCCTAAGTCATATATGAGAAAACTCAACCTAGGGACCGAAAATCCTATAACCAGGCTCAATGGGAAGAACGAATAATAGGATGACTTGTTGTGAAAAGAATACACTATTTTTTATTCCCTCCCTATGATGTGAGTGCATTATTTCCTGTAGTGAATATGGAGGTTGAGTATTAAAAACTCTTAATGAAAATTTGTAGCCCATATGGGTGGAGTGTTAATTTTACAGGAGCACTCTTGACAAATTTCACCTATTTGAGTGTGGAAATAGACTGCTTCCTATGAGAATTGGGCTCATTCTCAAAGACACTCATGAAACCATGATAGCACAAGGTCATAATATGTTGGCTCGTAAGCTTATTTCAACACCATAATAACTGTGTGTGAGCAATAAGAGCACACCTTCATTATGTATAGTAGTCTTCCTTCAGCTATTACACTCTCTTATATAATATTAAAATAAGTGGTGAATTGTTAGTGGCATTTTAATATTAGAGTTAGAATATATTAACTTACTTTGACTTTTAGGGGTTGCATGCCAATAGCATATGTTTGTAGTTATTGTTATGACCATTAGTGGGCCAATATATATTTGTAGCATTGGTCACTTAATATGCTGCATTACTCCTTATGAGTTATGCTTGGTGATCGTTTGGCAGTTTAATACTTGCACGTTGAGGGATTTGTTGCCTTACATCTTCTAACTTATGTAACCTCTAGACCATTTATCTACCCCCTATTTACTTCTTATTCATTGCATAGAAGACATCCACAACTATAAGTAGTAGTTGTGTTCATTTGCTTTGTACAAACAACACAAGACAAAAAATAGAGTGCATAAACTTTGTCAAAAAAGAGAGTTCTTATTAGTTGAAGGGAGGTGTTTGTCCAAAGTTTGTTGCGTTATAATTTTGTAAAAGACTGTTGTATCCTGGAGGGGACGAGCCAAAGAGAGTACTACTGGACCGGCGAAAACATTTGTTGCGGTGGGCTTGAATCTCCTTAAAGAGAGCGAGATATCTGCGCCTCAGCCTGAAGATTTTGTTCTTCATTTTTATTTTTTCAATTGTAATTTTCTTGTAATTTCACCAAGAAACTCTAAATGATGAAGTTTTCTTTGATTGATATTATGGTAAATTTCTTATATTAAAAAAATTATTTCTGCAAGGTAAGATTTTTATTTAAATGTGTTAAACATTAAGATTTCTCTCTATTTCAAATAAAAAATGATTCATGCAAATTCTAATTGCTTTTAAACAATAATATGTAACTTTTAATAAATATGATTTTGACATATAGTAATCAACACTTGAAACAATAAACACCACATACAAAGTTTTTTTTTTCTAATTATGATGATTTTGATGTAGAATATGGAATGTATTTTAATTTGTATTAACTAGTTTAAATAAATAATTTTTTTTACATATGATAAAGATTTAATAGCTTTATATTCTATTAATTTTGAAATCCTACATAGTTGGATAATAACTTAATTATAATTATTTTTTAAAAAAATACTAAACAACAATTTGGTTTATTAGAGAATATTTTTATGAATAGCAAAAATTTTAATGAATATTACTTGTAAAATCTTCATATTCATACTATAATATAGATATAGATAAATGAAGCCTACAAAAATATAATGTGGATGTATTCAACCTGTAATCTCGTGATAATAAATAACATACCATATTTGAAAGTTAGTATTTTTGTTAGAGCCCGTATTTTTGTGCATTGGAACCATTACGAAATTTGAAACTAATATTGCATTATTGGAACAGTCAGGACTAAAATGGCATTATCAGAAAGTTTGGAGCCAAAGTGAAATTTTTTAAAGTTGTAGTCTACAAGAAACTTAAGTGTGCCACACCTTAAGTGTGTTATATTATAGTTGGTCCATGTGTGGGGGATGGGGTCAAGATGTGTGGATAAATACATATTACCCCTTCATTCTTCCAACAATTTCCACACTTAGACAAAAATTTTCAAGAACAAGAACCCTTAAAGGAGCTCTCGGATTACTGTTCATGGACAACCAAAATTCACGTTTTTCAATTTCACAATTATTTTGACGTTACAAACCTTATATATTGAGTCCCTTAAGTAGAGTGGAAGTGTTATTTGGACGAGAAAATGCTTCCTTCTATGACTTTGGCAATTGTAGCTCATTTAAGGAGGTTAAGAGGTAAGGTGACTTTTAGTGTTGTTTTATGTATTATTAACATAGTATGTACGTTGTAGTATGCTAAATTGAAAAGAAAATCATGAAAGATAACATGTTATAAGTGAGTTGGGAATTCTAAGGTTGGGGCCGAATTGGTAGAGGTATGTATATAGTGTTATATTGTATTGGAACCATGAATTCATGTTTAAATAGCATGAATATGATCCTAGTGGAGTGAAGGAAGTATTGAAATTATCTATATATGTATATTTGAGGGGTTGGCCGAATTTGGGTTATGTATGTAGTCCAATGTTATGTTGCGTTGAAAGTATGCATTTGATGATTAGTTGGTGTAGTATGATTCTTGGAAGGTAAGGGAATGCTTGAACATCATCATTATACATATATATAAGTATGATGCCCTATTTTTGTAGTTATGACAAAATGACGTTATTTAGTGTATTTGGTGTTGTAATGGCATCGGAAATATTTGTTGATGTTGCTGGGTTGTTATTGTTGTTGTGTTGATTAATTTGAGCCGAGATGGATTCTCGGGGGGGTATATTTTAAGGGGAGGTGCTGCCAAAATTTTTATAGAATTAGGGAAAAATTTGGAATTTAAGGCCCAAAAAGGCCTCTAGCTAATCGCTTGGCATTATTGTAATTTGTTTGTAGACGTTGGACACCCAGAAGTATTAGTTGGATCGGCTTTGCATTGGGATTAGTTTGGAGAATGGATTGAGGTATGTAAAGTATTTTGTTCCTTGGCATGACTTAGTTAAACGTAGATAATGATATAAATTACGATAGATCCCCTTTTCTCATAATTCGGGCTTAAGTATTACTTATGTTTGTTCCTTGGCATTTTTATGAAAATTAGTTATATTCTTGACTCCTGTGTATCTAAAGCTCATAACTTATAAAAATATGTAAAATTTGACAAGTTTGGAAGTACATATTTTCTAATAGTTTTAAAAGCATAAATGCTGTAACTTTTGATAAAAAGCCTGAATTGCCTTACAAACTGTTTTGAAATGTTTAATAGTAGTTTGTACGATCTAGAGTACGTATGTTCCTCCTAAGTCAGGATAGTCCGGGTTTTCATCGACTGTGGGACCTGCGATACCCTTCTAGGCAAATTCTTGGTAACTTTAAAAGAATTTGGTGTAAATAATATTTTGTTTTCAATTATGAATATTTTACTTATCTTTTGGATTTATAATAATGATTTTATGCATATGATTCTCACGACTCTACTCGTGCCTATTATGATATCATTCACCGGTTCTCAGGCCGGTTGTCATCGTGCATATTATGATATATACATATATACATTCTGGTGTTGGGCTGTATACGGCGGGTCAGTTTACCCATGGGCTGGCTTTGCTTAGACTGGGGTTATAAGGCGCTGGGCTTTTGATATGTTGACATTATGACTTGTGAGTGCAGGGTCGAAGATCTCCTTGGCTCATGTAGGTGCAGGGCCGAAGATCGCCCTGGCTCACTTATTCTATGTTGTATTATGTGATGGAATTTTGGAGATTTGAACTTTTTAGTGACAGTCGGTGGATGGCATATGTTTCGAAGGCCCCACCGGTTCCGGTCCGTTAGGCATGATTTGGTACTTTGAAAATAAACATTTTAATGTTTTTNGTTGGCATTATGACTTGTGGGTGCAGGGCCACAGATCGCCCTGGCTCACGTAGGTGCAGGGCCACAGTTCGCCTTGGCTCATTATCGGCATGATGTCATTTATGTATTATGATATGTGGGTGTAGGGCCACAGATCGCCCTGGCTCACTTATCCTATGTTCGTGATGTGTGACAGAGACGTCAGGGATTTAAACTTTCTAGCGATTGTGGTGGATGACATATGTTTCGGAGGTCACCACCGAATTTCAATCTGTTAGGCATGACTTAGGTATTTTGAAAAGTAAATACTCTGATTTTGGTTATGTTTTGGATTACTACGATTTTGCTTAAGTTATTACTCTGATTTTATATTCTGTACATTCTGCTTTTTATATTCGATACGTATTTCGTACTGACCCCCCTTTCTTCGGGAGAGGGGGGAGGCTGCGTTTCATGCCCGCAGGTACTGACCCATCAGCTTAGGACCTCCGTCTGTTGTTTGAAGTGCTCTTCTCCTCCGGAGCCCTCTCTTGGTATACATGTGTACTTTTGTTACTTTGCATTATGTATATGTATACATCCGTTCAGGGGTACGACGGGGCCCTGTCCCATCCTATGGTTATGTCAGTCTGTTAGAGGTCTGTAGATACATACACGTGTGGGTTGTGCCCAGCTTGTCTGAGTTGGCCTGCATAATATGTTTGGTATATTTGATAGGTGATTTTACCTGCCACATCGACCATGTCGGCCCATATTTGTATATGTATGATCATTCTGTTGGCTCTATATGATTTCTGTTGTTATACTAGGATGTTTAAGTCAGTCGGGACTATCTGTAAGGAAAAATAATTGCTGCTAAATGGTTCTTAAAAATGGTATGTATGTTTGTTCGGATTTGAGAGTCAGTTTGAAATTTATTCTGACATAAGCCGTCTGTTTAGAATCTGTCTTTGAGATTACGTCTGGGTGCCCAAATCGGGCACTAGTCACGGCCCACAGGGTTGGGTCATGACAGAAGTGGTATCAGAGCAATTCAT
>DF368740.1:3317-13882 GCA_000787875.1 Solanum virginianum
CATTAACATAACACTCAAGAATAAAATAATTAAAGGCTGATGCAAACCCTTTATTCGAGGACAAACAGAGGTAAATAACAAAAAAAAGGAATCGCATAGCTATTTTTTAATACAAACCAGGAAAGAAAACACATGAAATAGAAAAGGTATCAAACTGTGAGGGCATCTCCAACCTTAACAAGTCAGATTTATAGACCGGACGAAAGCAAGACTCCTAAAGCAGAAATTTTTGACCTTAATATGAATCGAAAAACTCGAATAAACTTCAGATTAGCAAAAAATGAGTCACAGCCATTATTTTTAAATCAAAATGAAATTTAAACTTAGTAAAATCATGCTTAAATCAGAGACAAAATGAAGACGACAAGATCAATGTAAAATAATGATGTGAACTTTATATACTAATAAGTAACAATCTCAAACCAGAACTCTTCTTTGATCTTCGATAACATAGAGAAAGAGACCAACGATAGTAACTTGAGAAAAAATTAAAATCAATGAACCTTATGACTAAAATAGAGATAAGATTCAACTTAATTCATGACAAATGCAGAAACAATCAACAGACTCAACAAAAATAGGAAAACTTCAGCACAATACAGCCATCCAACCCTTACTCGGTTAAATTAATGAGTATAACAACCCTTAATCAGACAATAGTAATGTAACAATGACAAGTTTAATAAGATCAACTATGTTTTTCATTATATAGTAGCTTAGAATAGCATACAAGTATAACAACATGCACTTAAATGAAAAAACAAACTCAAATGAAATCACAGAAAGGAGAGATACTGGGAAATAGAATCTCGGGAAGAAATCAAGATAAACAAACTGAAAACATGATATTTCAGCCAAAGAACTACAAGTACGACATCACAATAACTTAACTAAAAGTGCTTGAAATCAATAGAACTGAAGCAGGGTAACTCAAACAACCATTTCAAAACACCATTTAACTGAAAAACTTGAAATCAACCAAACACGACAAAGTCTCGAACAGAAGCATAAAACCAACATTAAAACAGGGTCTTTGTAGCTCAAAGGTGACTCTGTGACTTTGGAAAGCATCTTAACGATCAATAACAATGGCACCACAATATCAACTTATCACAACAGGGGTTTTCAGTCAACAAACAAAGTGCAAACAGAAGATTTCGATGTAACTTCAATATTCACATTCGAATATAGTGTATGAGACTTAAACGAGATGAAAAAGAGCGAGACGAGAGTGTTAACTTTCTTGAAGCAGCGAAACATGGGATGACGACGAGTTGGAGGAGAACTTCCTACCACCAGAGAACTCCGTCTACACCTTCCTCGACCTTTAATAGTTTTAATTTTGAAAGAAACCTCCGAAGTCAAATAAGGACCTCAGAAATTGGTCTCAACCAAAGGAATTCCTTCTAAGAGTTTTCCCTAAAATGAACGCTGTGAAAATCGATTGAGTTTTCATAGGGTTTTCCAAAATTAAGAATGGCTCCCCTCAAGAATGGAAGAAAAGGGGATTATATAGGGCTCGAATTAGGGCAACAAATGGGGGGAGGGGGAATTAGAGGGTAATTGGGGAAATTGAGGTCGATTAGGGTTTCTTTTCCATTCAAAATCCCCAAAGGATAAGGGGAATCTTGATTTCTTTCCTAAATCCTTCAAGAATTTAAGGTTTTGTTGTCGATTCAAAAAGGGGGAAGAACACGATTTTGACACCTGGACCTTTTCTCAATGAACTCGAACCATAGAGGCTAAGAAGGCCAATTAACAGTTGTTGACCTTTCGGCATATAGCCCTCTTCTGACCGGAAGTAGTATTTTCAGGATAAGTTCCGGTCTCCAAATATTTCTTTATATCAAAATACCAAGGCTTTCCTTCTAGTTCTGTCTCAACATGCAAACAATGGGCCGATTGCTTTTTCAGATCTATCTCCAAAGGATTAATATACGTCATGTCTGAATGTTGGATCATTGAGGAAATGGTGGCAAGGGCATTGGCAAAACTCATTTTATACACTTGGCGTGTGCTTGAACTCGATCTTTCAAAATCTTTTACACATCCTCTATACCAGGTGCACATATGGTACGATCTTCGGGTTCTTTACAATCCATTCTCCTTGAACCTGATGAATCAATAGATCTGAATCTCCAACAACTAGCAACTCTTGAACATTCATGTCTATAGTCATCCTCAAACCCAAAATGCTAGCTTCATACTCAACTATGTTGTTAGTAAAACAAAATCGATGTTTTGCAGCCATCGGGTGATGTTGACTAGATTCTGATACCAATAACGCTTTAATGCCGCTATCTTGGCAATTCACAGCTCTATCAAAGAACATTTGCCAACCAGGATTACCTCAAAGATGTCATCTCCTACAAATGATATCTCTTCATCGGGAAAGTAGGTTTTGAGTGGTTCATAATCGTCATCAACAGGATTTTCTGCAAGATGATCAATGAAAGCCTGTCTTTTGGCCTTCTGAGTCATATAGACGATGTCGAACTCGCTCACCAACATTTGCCACTTAGCTAACCTTCCGGTCGGCATTGCTTTCTGAAGGATATACCTCAATGGACCCATCTTCGAAATGAGGTAGGTGGTATACGAAGACAGATAGTGCCTCAACTTTTGAGCAACCCAAGTCAAAGAACACAAGTTTTCTCCAAATAAGTATATCAAGCCTCATATGGAGTAAACTTCTTACTCAGATAGTAAATCATTCGCTCTTTCTTCCCGGTTTCATCATGTTGGCCTAGCACACATCCGAATGCATTATCAGAGATAGACAAATACAGTAGTAGTGGACTTCCTTCTTATGGAGGTACTAGCACCGGTAGATTAGGCAAATATCTTTTGATGGTATCGAAAGCAGATTGGTATTCTTCAGTCCAACTCGTCAATGCATCCTTTTTCAATAGCTTGAAGATAGGCTCACAGATCAATGTAGATTGGGCTGTGAACCAACTGATGTAGTTCAATCTACCCAAGAAACTCATGACGTCTTTATTCATCCTCGAAGGAAGCAAATCCTAAATTGCTTTGATTTTAGAAGGGTCGAGCTCAATACCTCTTCGACTGACTATGAATCCCAGTAACTTACCGGCAGGCACTCTAGAAGCACATTTGGCAGGGTTCAACTTCAAGCTATATCACTGTAGATGGTCAAAAAACTTATTTAAATGAGTCAGATGGTCTGAACTCTCGCGGGACTTGATGAAAACATCATCCACGTACACCTCGATTTCTTTGTGAATCATATCATGAAAAAGAGTTGTCATGGCTCTCATATAAGTAGCTCCAATATTTTTGAGACCAAATGGCATCACTCGGTAATGGTACACACCCAGGGTATGATAAAGGCTGTCTTTTCTGCATCCTCTTCATTCATTAAAATCTGGTTATATCCTGCAAAGCAATCCACAAATAACTGCATCTCATGTTTGGCACAATTATCAATAAGAATGTGGATATTCGGTAATGAAGAATCATCCTTGGGGCTGGCTTTGTTGAGATCTCTATAATCAACATAGATCCTGATCTTCCCGTCTTTCTTGGGCACCGGAACAATATTGGTCAACCAAGTAGGATATTACGTTGCTTCTACCACCCTGGATTGTATTTGTTTGGTAACTTCTTCCTTGATTTTCAGGCTCAGGTCTGGCTTGAACTTCCGAGTCTTCTGCTTTACTGGACTGAATTCTGGGTTAATTGGCAGCTTGTGAGAGACAATATCTGTACTCAAACCTGGCATATCCTCATAGGACCAAGCAAATACGTCCACGTATTCTTTGAGCAAGATGGTAAGTTCTCCCTTTTGAGCATCCTTCAAATGGACACTGATTCTGGTTTCCTTGACACATTCTTCATCTCCCAAATTTACTGTTTCAGTCTCAACTAGATTAGGCTTATCCTGATTCTCAAATTATCTCAATTCCTTAGCAAGATGTTCAAGTAACAGTTCTTTTATCATATTCTTCAAACTCATTGTCATCTGCTTCATTTTGTTCATTCAGCTTTTGAAATGACATGACATTGGTAGGTTTAAAATTATTTATACTGAAATCAAAAACAAACGTAGTTAGATAGAAAGTAATTAAAATGATAAGATAAATAGTAAATGTAGTTTTAAGATAAATTGAGGCTCTCAATTAAAAGAAAATGCCTTTGACCATGACCATGGGTGAATCTGCCTTTTGAGATATCACGAGAGAAATTAAAAGGAAACCAAGAAGGAGTAATAATAACAAAGTAAAAGGTAGGTCACGGGCCTCCACTAGACTTTCACCTATATATCTTAAAAATAGGTAAATTAGCAATTCTCCATCTACCAAAAGAAGTGAGAGATCATCAGTGGGGTGGATGCCTCCTCCAACTCTCGCTCATCTGGTTCTGCATCTGGAATGGTTGATGTACCAGCTATGTCATCATCATCAACTATATCAATTTCCTTAAATAGATCTCAGAACCCTCCCCTAAGACCATCACCACCGACACATTATCGTGTTGGGAAGGACTGATACAGGTGCGGTATTGGCCAGACCAGAGCTCGATCATCCTTTTGATTCTGCATCCCCCACTCATCTTCTTCCAATATAGTGTATCCTAGGCTGACTCTTAACTAATTTTCAGGTAATGAGATAGGCTCAGTAATACCTTGCAAGTGCTTTCCTAGCCCAAAACTGGGTTCAAACCCATTTCTCAGCCTAACCGTGGCTATCATCTTGTAGACAGCAGGCATAGGAGGTCCAGGTGTCCAACCATTGTCAGTAGCATTCACTAGCTCAACTGTGTAAAAATCAGACCCTCTGGAGGCATTATCAACGATAGGTGCATACACGTTTGAGTGGCTTCCCTCGTCGTAAATAACCACTTTTCATTCATTCCAAATGAATTTCATCATTTAGTGGAGGGTAGAAGGCACAACTCCAGCCATATGAATCCACGGTCTCCCTAGCAACATGTTGTAACTGGTAGTGATGTCCATTACTTGAAATTCAACGACAAACTCCATAGGTCCCACATGGATTCCCAGATTTACTGCTCCTAGTATATCTCTCCGGCCACTATCAAATGCTCTTACATTAACCTGGCTCTGCTGGATTTTCCCCACGTCGAAGTTCAGTTGCTTTAGAGTGGACAAAGGGCAGATATTCGATCCAGATCTATCATCGATCAACACATGTTTCAGAATCATATCTTGACACTTATAGTAACATGAAGTGCCTTATTGGGAATTGCTCCCTCGAATGGTAGCTTCTCATCGCTAAAACTAATGCGGTATCCTCGGGTGACTCGGCTTATCATAGCTGCCAAGTTATCACTGTCTGTCCCCACAGGCACATAGGTATGCTCCAATGCTCTCATTAAGGCCTGTCTGTGATGCTATGAACTCATTAGCAAAGCCCATACTGAAATCTGGGTCGGTGTCTTCTCCAAGTGTGTCATGATAGAGTATTCCTGAGGTCGCATTTTTTTCTAAAATTTCTTTGTCTTGGCTTCACTTATTGTCTGTTGGTCTCTTTTACCCACTCCCTGAATTGGCCTTTTAGTATCAACAATTTTAATCACTATCTCCTTAGTGGGGACTCCTCTCGGTGTCACTACGACCACCTCAAACGGTGTCGGGATCACAATTTTTTATTTCTCAGTGATACTCAAAATAGCTACACTCTTTTCTAAACTGGTGGCATGGTCCAAAACTATTGTATTGACTATATTCCAAACTTTCTCTTTCTTGATCATTCCAGTAGTGCTCTCTCCGTGATCAAGCAAAGGATTGTTGTTGACATTGGGAGCGACGGGCTGAAGAACGACCATGTCATGATCAATTAAGTCCTGAATCTTATTCTTCAAATTAATACAATCATCGGTGTCATGTCCAACATTATTAGAAAGATAAGTACAAGTCTGATCGCTTTTGAAGAAATGAGAACCGGCATCCATGGCTCTTGGCAGGGCAGGCTGGATCAACCCCGCGACTGACAATCTTTCAAATAGTTTTGTCTGGCTTTTGACAAGTGGAGTGAACACCCTAAGGATCTTTTATTTGAGCTTGGATGAGGAGGGTAGTTATTTTGTAGAGGTGGGGGTACGTGATGGTAATTTGGAGGGTTTCAGCGAAGAGGTGTAGATGTTTGGAATCTTGGGTATGGTGGTGTTTGGTAATTTGGTAGTGGGGTTTGGGGATTTGGGATTGGATAACTGGTAGGGGGGATTTTGATAAGTTGGTTGGATATTAAGCAATTTGGTGATAGAGGTTGATAGTTTGGAATGATATTTGGGTACGGTAGGGAGTGATAATGAAGGAGAGGGGTTTGGTAGTTTGTGGGTGGAGTTTGATATTCTGGTTGAGCATGAAAATGGGGAATGAACTTGAAGTAGGTTAAAAAGGGTATTGAAGGGGTATGGACTTTTTGGGGTAGCTACTAGGGGTTCTTCTCTTGTCTTATATGCGGGAGATAGCTGACACATCTTCCTCTTCCCTGACGATACAAATGAATTTGATATATGGGTGATCTTTCCCATCTTGAGTCCATCTTCAATATTTTCTCCAATATTGACTATATCTGCGAACTTTGCTCCAACGAGTAACCCCATTCCCTTGTAAAAACTCAGGCTTTTGGGAACGCATAAATACTTCGATAAGCTCCTTTTCAGACATAGGAGGATGCACTCTGGCGGCGTTCTTCTCCATCTATAGGCGTATTCCCGATAACTCTCAGTTGACTTCTGCTTTATCTTTTCCAATGAATAACGGTCTGGCATGATCTCGACATTATAAGCAAAAATTTTGATAAAATCTTTGGCCATAGCACTCCAACTGGCCCATTGGTTTATTTTTTGGGAGGTGAACCATTCCAAGACCTCCCCACTCAGGTGTCAACTGAAAAGTCGCATCAATAATGCCTCATTCTTCTTGACACCGACAAGCTGATCATAGTACGCCCTTAGATGGGCCAGAGGATTCCCATTTCCGTCAAAAGTCTCAAACTTTGATATTTTGAGCCCTTCAGGGAGGTTTAGATTAGGGTGAATGCGTAAGTCCTCATACTTTGCGTAAGTCCTCATACTTTAGTCGCAACATCTAGTACGTAGTGAAACTCCTTCATGGCTTTTGCAATTTCTTCCTTTATATCCAACTTGGTCATCTCCCCTAGCCTTCCATTCTTTCTCTTTCTCCTCGTAATGGTCGATTTCGGAGTAAGTGGTATGGGGAAATGGTGGTTTACCAAGGACTGGGATTTAGAAGGGGACTTTAGGAAGTATGATTTGAGTGGTAGGAAGATTGTATTGGTCAGTAGTTTGGTCTTCAAGAGGGATTATTGAGGGTGAGTGGTATGAGGAGTTTGGGAGGAACTGAAGACTTGGGCATTGTAAACATTTGGATTTTGGAGAGGAGGTAGTGCTTGGGGAAAGGGATTGGAATGACCCATGTTGGGGTATTTAAGTTGATGACATAAGCGATTTGATCAGGGGTGATAGGTGGATTCATTGAGATAAGGATGGGTTGGTGAGCTAGATTAGGAGAAGGAAAATAGAACGGAGGCCTCCCGTGGGAAGATTAGAAGTAATAGCCAAATTTTCCAACTCTTAAGTCTTCTTCATTTCAATCTTCATCTCAATAATCTGTTGCATCAGTTGTGCAATCAACTTGTTCTGTTCTGCGGTGACGGGATCTGTTACGGTGATCTCCGTCAAGCTTACATCATCATTTTTATGTCATTTTTTCGTTCAGCTTGATCAGGGGAGGGATCTTTATGTGCTTTCGATCTAGTAAAGTAAGGATGGTCATCCAGCTTTATCAACACATATCAATTCTAAATCACCTGTAAGAAAAATTACTAAAAACCAAGTATGTTAGTTCCTGTAGATTAATGGGTAACACAAGACATCACACACAAATCAATAAGCACACAATTGTTGTTTTATTCGAAAGTAAACTAGCCCAAAAATACAAGAGATATGGTAAAAAGGCACGACTTTGCCTATGTGATTTCAAAAATAGTGAATCAGGAAGGTTGATTTGCGCTGAGTCAAGTCTTCTTGCATTGTTGCTAATGTAGACAGGGGAAAAAATAGGCTTTAGAACGATAGGGGTTGGGCCTAGAAAGGCTGCCTACATATCTCACAAAGGAAAAATCAGGCCCTATGTAGTTTGAGAATAAAAGGAAAAGCTTGGTTCAAATATATTTCATTACACGGAAATGAAAGATACAGGATAGAAATTTTGTTAAGAAACATAAAATGCTTTTATTGAGACTTCTTCTGCCGGCTTGTTGATTTCCTTCTTCATACTTGATTTTGAATCACTCCTTTGTTAGGACATCAGTCTCTCCTTCATCAGCCTCTTTGCTTGGTCCTGGGAGGGCATAATGAGGATTCTCTTGCTTCAGCCTGGCTATCTCCTCTAGGGTGGCCTCGAGTTCCACATATACTTCTGTGTTTTGAGCTATTATGTTTCCAAGAAATTCCTCTAGAGTAGATGAATATTCTTCGAGAATCCGATTTGCCTTACTTAGACTTGCACTTTTGTCCTTCGTATTTTTCATTTCCTCATCAGCTTTAGCTATTTTGACCAGTATTGTCTTGGTGGCTTGATCCACTCCTCCTTCTTCTAGGACCTCTCGAGTGACCTTGCCTAGCATCTTTGTCAACGCGCCTTCAACCCTATTAGGATTTTGGTTTTTCAACATCCTGACTGCAAATCCAACCTTTCCTGAGATGGAAGAGTGAAAGTTTTAAGAGTAGGTTAAGGAATTCAGACTTTGTTGAGAAACTTGAGACTCGAAGAATTATTTGGTCGTGTTTCTAATAGTGACCGGGATTTGTGCTTAGGTGGCTCTAAAAAATTTGAAAAGGAGTGGGCTAGAATTTACCCAAATAAAACAACATGATCATATAAATAGTTATAGCAAATAGCACAGAACAGTTATTGTGCGTCCTAAATGCAGGTGGCCCTTTTATGCCAGGGGTAAGCCTATCGAATTGAAGGATGTATGTTAATTTAAAGGCAATACATTATCCCCAAAGTACTTTTATTGGCCAAATTAAGTGCTTACAAAACATAATGAATGATACATCAAAAATGCTTACAAAACATAATGAAAAATACATCTCCAAACTCTTAAAAGAAGAAAGTACAGAAATAAAACCAATCCCACGCAGGGAACAACAAAAGACTTCAGACTAGTTCGACTCTCTCACTGACCCTAGCCCTTTTAGCTATGTCGATCTCTTGCCACATGAAGTATCTATCTTCCCACAAGTAGTCCTTTTCCAACTGAGCCCCTTCTTCATGACTAGCTTCTTCCATAGTCTGAATTTGTTGCTCCATGCAATCATCCAGCCCGACTATGCATTGTCTCGCTCTACTAAGCTCCTACCTAAGTTGCTCTATAACCTTTTCATCCTCCAATGTCGACGTTGATGGGCCAAATGATTTTCTTGATGCTTCTCTTGGAGTCGATGAAGTAAGACTTGACTTTCGGCTTCAACATCTTTGATGTAACAAGGCACATTCGGTCCAGGCTTGATTGTTCTAGCAAGATCCTTCTTCAACCAATCTTTATACGTACCACTGCACTCGGCATCAAACTTGTTGGGAACCTTATCTCCCGCTACACTCTGAGTCTTCCATCCTCGAATCAGCATCCTAGCGAAGGATACCTGACCATCTTTGTGGACCGTTGCAAATTTCCTCATGTTTCCTATCTGAGGAGTGACTTGCTTACAACCTAACTACCTGAGAACTCGATCGGGAGCATCTGGTCGGGTGCCTCTAAGTCCGGCTAGTACCAAGAAAGGAAGGTCCCAACTTCGAATCACGGTGTCACTCATAACGACATCATCAATGGCCCATTGTATATCTTCATCTCCTAATCCACTCAATATTGGCATCAAAAAATGTTGTCTGTTTCCGTTCTTGAAATAATTGAAGTGTAACCGCCAATCGTGAGAAGCAAATTAATCATTTTGACATTTTTTATCCGGTTCAGTGTGGTTATGGACTTTGAGTAAGTGCTAAATCATCCACCACTAGAGTATCAGGTTGCAACCCTGAAGAATCGGCTTCCACTTTGACATTTATCCAAAGCCCTATAAATGTCAGCGAGGATCATAGGTGCTAAGGTATAATACTTGATCGACGTTCCAAATTTAACCCTATAGAAGATGGCATGAGTAACCATTATCATGTTCGAATAATAGCGTGGCTGAGATTTTGGGGAAAAACCATTGACCCCAATAGGCATACCGCAAAAACGAAAGCCCGCTTTTCTTCCCAAGCATGTTCAGAAGTAAATTCCCTTTTAAACTTTTCATAGCCATTAGCGCGTCCGAATCGGTAGTACAACTTTCAAAGTGGGATATTCGGTCCTTTGAGCTGATTAATCCATTCAACATTAACTGATGAGAACACTTCCTTGATCTTCTTTGGATACCACACCTTAGGAATTTGAATATCATCATCCGGCTTAGACTTTCTCTTGTTGCACATGCCTACACTTTCGTAACTCACCAATACTTCCTCTAGGGTAAATGTCAATTCAATGTCTCCAAAACGAAATACCATA